>JAKSZP010019291.1:0-21787 GCA_022478985.1 Massospora cicadina
ACCATCCAAGAGGTTCTGGAAGCCTGTATGACCTGTTGATCCCAAGACCAGGCCAACCCTTGATATCAGCACTCCATCGTTGCACCAACCAAGCCCTTCAATGTTGTTAGTATCGATGTGGTAGGTCACCTCCCCACTGGTCTACATGGTCATAAGTATATTATTCTTGCCATAGACCATCTGACTAAGTGGGTCGAGGCGATCTTAGTTCCTGCAGCTATGGCTAAGGCTACCACCTTGTTCCTTGTTCACTCCATTTTCACCCAGCATGGGTGCCCCCAGACCTTGCTCTCAGACAATGGTTTGAACTTCACCTCCCAGGTAGTACAGGAATTAACTTCGCTATTTGGAACCACCCAGAGTTTCGCTGCTCCCTACCACCCTTCTACTAATAGGGTGGTAGAATGGACTAAAGGAACTCTTGTCTCCATCCTGCAAAAGTTGGCCGCCTCAGATCCTGCCCGCTGAGACCATTATTTACCCAGCGCCTTGCTCGCTTACTGGGTAAGGTATCTGGGTTATCAAAATATCCCCATTTGAAGCCCTGTATGGGCGGGCCCCACGACTACCCAGTAGCGTCCAGCCCCTGTTTGAAGCCTCCACTCCTGAGAACACCGATTTAAATATGAGGTCCCTTGCTGATGAAATTGTCCAGCTCCAAGCCCAAGCCACTCAAAGCATTGTTATCACCACTGGAAGAGAGACATCCTGATCAAATATCGGACAACCCTCCTTACCAGAATTTCCCTAGGGGACCTCATTCTCTTTTATCATCATTGACCTGGAGGCCAACAGAACAAGCTCGATGTACTGTGGTCTGGGCCCTACAAAGTTATACACAAGGTGAAGTATGAGTACTCCATTGCTGACATCAATCAAGGGACTGTTGTAAACCTAGTGCATGGTCAGTTCCTCCAGCCATACCCCCCTCCAACCGGATCTTGAAGGGGGGCTTATCAGGATTTGAGATAAAAATTGTCTCAAATTCTTGTCTTCCAAATCCAGCCATGCTGAATAAGTCGTCAAACCCAGCCAAGGTAAAACATTTTTAGGATCATCCTTAACTAGTACTGAGTCACGTGGAGCGAGCTTTCCACCTTCTCAGTCAGGTGAGCGACGATATCCATTGAGGACGCCCTCAAGGAGGCCTTTCCAGAAGGTTAGTAAAGATCCTGATCGGATGAGGCTCCAAAGATCCTGAAGGCATCAAGTCCCAATGCACCCTATAAATATTGAAGCATTTTGATTTAATAAAATAATTTGGTAAACTACCCCATATTTTCCCATTTCCTCTTCAGTGCTCTTTTCTGATTAACCAGCTTTGAGCCACCACAAACCCCGGTGCCAGTCCAAGGAACTGTAGCGCTGACAGTAAGGTTTTAATAAATTCACTAATCACTGATTGATAAAAAGCTTTTACCCTCGGGGGACTTCCGCCACGCCTATAAAAGGGGGTGTACCCATGCAGTAAGGTTTTGATGATTTTCAACTAATCACCGCTTGATAAAATGCTTTCACCTTGTGGGACCTCCGCCACACCTATAAAAGGGGATGTACCCCGCATAGGTGCTTGGAAGGACCTGGTTGTGGCGGGCATGCCTTCCAATGGTTGCCCCATTGTCCATCAAGTTGTCAAAGTAATCAAACTGCTCAATTTTACGTTTATTGCCTGTGCAGGTTTCAAAATGGTGTAACCCCAATTAATGGGGTTCCACTGGGGATTTTCCAGGCTCTTTTGGATGATATCATCGATATTTTTTGTTATCATTATTATTAAAACTGCATTTAGTTTCATTGGAAACTTATAGATGGCTGACATTTCTTCGTTTTGGCTGAATTTGACCCAAAACATTCTTCCTCTGCAGCTGAGAGGGCAAATTTCTGACTTTACCCCGTCAAGAATGTTGGTGGGAGAATTAGGGCAGAGAAATTGGGCATGTACACTAGTAATATTAATACATGTAGCTAAATATTTGATTAGCTATTCGTTACCTCTTTTGTAAGTGATGTTGAAAGGCACTTCCAATATTGATCCAAGCTTACCAGTTCTAGTAATGATACAGTTATGGTAGTATAAACCATGTCGGACACTTGGAATGTAGGTAGGGGAGTTCTTAGCTCATTGACTGCCTGTCTATTCTTTGGTCACCATTTTTGCTAAGTTGTTTATTGCTTCAGATTTGAGATAGATGATGAATTGAGCCAACCTTCTCATAACTTTTTTTTGGGCTCTTCAACTCTAGAGGAGAATACATCCTTAACTAGTTGAGCAGATATCCCTGGTTCTCGCCCATACAATACACAGAATGGGGCCATTTTCAATACCCAGTGTAACCAATCATTAGGCATAAGAGCACTGGGTTAGATTTGATCCCAATGAAGTGGATCAGAGAGAGGCCATTTTTTGTAGGATGTATTCCAAGGTACCAGTTTCTCTCACCACAGTTCCGTTGACAGAGGGGTTGAATGATCTTAGAAAAGTTGTTGCGCTCCCATAGAGGTGGCCAGGATTTTGACTACTCTGGAGGTGAAGTTCTTCCCATTGTAGCAGAGTAGTACTTGGGGACAGCCATGTCAAGATAGAAAATGTTTTGGTAAAAAAAGGTGGCTGTAGCATTGGCCGTTTGAGCAGGAAGAGCCACGGCTTCCACTCACTTAGTAAAATGATCAATAAATACTAGTACAAATTTGTTTCCACTAGTAGTCTGACTAAGGGGACCTATTTCATCCAGACTGATGGTGTGGAACGATTGTTAAGGGTTAGTGGGTTGATACTGGTATCTAGTCTTGAAACCAGATTGCTTCTTACATTTAATGCAATCTTCCAAGATGTCAACAATTTATTCCATCATTCCATCCCAATAGTACCGATCCTTAACCCACATATACGTTTTCTTCACCCTCCATGACCTAGGTGGAGTGAGCTTCTAGGATAACAGGTACTCGTTCCAAGGGCCAAAGATAAGGCAACCACTTTGCTCCACTTGTTTATAAAACTTCTTATCCTCCATTTTTGTGTTGTGGGAGTGTTGGTATAACATCTTCTGGACAGGCCATCCTCATCCTCCCATTCATTTGGGGTCATTAATAGATCATGCAACCTCACCGCTTCACTGTTATCCAAATAAAGGACTGGCAGCCTTGTCAACTCATCAACATCTAAGTGAAGGGTCCCAGCTCAATGTTCAATCTTCATATCATAATGCTAGAGCTTTAGAGCTAACAAGCTAATCGGCCAGTAGGATCCTTCATGTTTTGTAGCCAATTTAATGAAGCGTGGTCTGTAACCACAGATAAGGTGGTACCATATGAAAAAAGGCGTTAGTGCTTCACAGCTAACAGAACCGCAAAGCAATCCTTCTCAGTTACACTATATTTGCATTCTGCTTTTAACAACATCTTACTAAAATAGGATATGGATGATCTACATCAATTTCATATAATTGGGATAAGATGGCCCCAACAGCATAGTCTGAAGCGTCAGTAAACAGAATAAAAGGTTTAGTGTAATCTAAGTGTCACATTATAGGATGTTGTTGTAGCAGTTGTTTCAACGTCTCAAAAGCTGCCCTCTAGTCAGCACATAATAGAAAAGGGGTGTTCTTAGTCAATAAGCGTACAAATGGTCGCTGAGCTGGGCAAATTTGGGGATAAATTAATAGTAATACCCCATCATCCCCTAGAATTACCTGAATATCCTGTAGATTCATAGTAAAAGGAATTTTCAAAAATCGCTTCAACCTTACCTTGAATGGGTTGAATTCCTTCTTGGAAATGGAATGTCCAAGGAAATCTAATTTCTATTAGAAGAAGGTGTACTTTGAGGGCTTCATCTTAATATTTGACTTATTTAGCCGTTGAAACACCTCTTTCAGGTGATCAAGATGTTCGTTAGAGGTTCTGAGAACACTGTGATATCATCAAGATATACAATAACATAAGTTAACTTCAGGTATCTCAAAATGTGGTCCATCACACGCTGAAAAGATGTAGGTGTGTTAGACAACCCTTAAGGTAATTGTGTTGTTTGGATGAGACCCTCACTACAAATGAGAGCACATTTATCCTGATCTTCAGAAGAAAGGTCCATTTTCCAAAAGCCACTGGCCATGTCCATGAAGGAGAGGAAAGTTAAAGCCAGAGAGTTGAGCCAGGGCGTCATCAATGCAGGCATAAAATAGCTATCTTTTAAGTGAGGTTATTTATTTTGAGGTAGTCCATGACTATACAATGTCCTCCATTTTTCTTTTAAATTAGCATAAGGGGGAAGACAAAGGGCTTTGTAAAGGAACTAATAACCCCGCATCTGGCAACTGCAGGAGCTCTGTTCTCATATGCTGTTCTTTGAGCTTTGACTTACTGTAAGGTTTGGACTAATAGAATGGGAATCACCCACATTGATGGAGTGACACCATCCTTTCATATGATTATAGTCATGGTCAGATTTAGAAAATATGTCACTATATTCATCTAATGAATTATGAACATTTTCCTATTCGACTGTGGTTAACTCATCTGAAATATGTACATTGGGTAGGGTACACCCCAAGCTATCCATAGGCAGTTTAAAATCTGCCATAGAGCCAGTGGGGTGGATACGTCAAATATCCTCAACTAGAAGTAGAAAGCCACTACTAATCCTCTGGTGTTTTCAAATGACCATGTCTTTTCTAGTGAAGTTTCCCAGCAGAAAGGTAATAGGCCTCAGGTAGGCTGGGTCCAGTATTCCATGAAGACCAGAGGCTCAAAGGGGCTAACGCCCTCAAGACTTTTAATATGCAACAAGTAGTAGTGTGGGATTTGGAGTGTGATTTTAGTGTCAACCACGCGTTGTTCACCAGGATTAATTAATATTTCATCTGCAGCATAGAAATGGATGCCATCCCTCACACCCACAGAGTCAGGCAATTTCTTAGGGTTGCAAGGTGAGGTGAAATAAGGTAAAGTCATATTGAGAAAGGGTATTTGACAGGCAAGAGTATTCGTGCTTTCTGGGTTCTTTATCAGTTAAGACTAATGGGACTTTATAGTTTACTAATGAGAGGTATCCATGCATCATGTTTATTGTTCCTTCATACTCAATCATACTCTGAGTGCCAATGAGCATATATTATGCGTTGTTATCCAAAGCCACAGCAGGGGCTGATAAAATGAGCTTACTAATTCGATTGGGAAGTAAAGAGTATGCCCCAATTGCACGAGTATTATTTGGGCCAGCGGTTCTAAATCATTGCGTGTACTCCAAGTCAGGTGCCAGCTTTATCATCTTAAAAAAGCTATATGGAGATCACGTTAACTGGGGAGCCAGTGTCCAGGATGGCCAGTATTCAGACTTTTTGTATAACCACTTCAACATTTGTGAGGGTTCCTCCAAAGTTAGGTGCCAAAGCTAAGACCTCCTTTAGCCAAAAGGTGGAGGTTAACTTGATAGCAGTCTCAGGATATATATTCATGATGGGTTCATGTCTGGACCCGCTGAAGAGGTCGATTCAATCTTGCTAAGGATTGATCACCATCGCTGTCAGTTTCAATAACCTTTGGCCATTATAAAATTTGGCTGAGGTACGTTCCCTCAGGTATGGTGGTACAATCTACTCCTTCATCGTTCAAATGATCAAGAACCTCTACTTCCGCAGGTGAAACCAAAATATAGTATCCAACGTCCTCATAACCCCCTCAGATTCTCCCCAAGTGTATTCTCAACAACGGGCAAGGCTGCGTTGGAAGTAGGGGAGATAGCTACAGAAGATTTGAGTATACTTAAAGGCCACATTTACCAGCTTGTCTGGAAGAGAAGGCACTGAGGCTTGGGTGCGCTTGTGCGGGGGAGTGGTATCAACTACTTTACCAAACTTAAATTTACTTGAAGATAGTGTACCTTTTTTAAGTCGTACTGAGGAAGCAGGTTTATCAGGGAGGATAGGCATAGGTGGGCTCACTCCCAATTGGTCAACAGGCGGAAGCTCCTTAATGGTTAGAAATGAAGGTTTTATCTCAGAGATATTTGTGTTAGCTCCTAATTGGAATTTGGCACTTCTAACAAAGCCTCTTTTATGTCGCGGATGTTTTTTAATGGCGTTTCACTGAGATGATATGTCTGGCTACAGAGGGTTGTGAGGCTAGCTCAGTTAACAAGGCGACGATAGCATCATCAAGGGTAAGCATGTTAGAGGTAAAAACCTTTTCACAGCGAGTTAAAATTGTTCAGCAAAGGCAATGGTTGATTCACCTTAAAACATAATAAGGCGCATAAAGGCCTGTTTTTCCCTGTGTAGACTCTATTTTGATCCAAATTCAGTTAGAAGGGCCTCCTTCTCCTCTGCCTTAGTGTGCAAAGGGTCCAAGTAAGGTACTATCATCTCTTGTGCTAGGTGTCTTAAACAATTGTCGGACATTTACCTTCTTGGCTCAAAAATAAGAATGTTTTAGGTCTAGTTCCACTGAAAAAGGAAACGTCAGCCATTTGCGATTCCCCAATGCCATTAGAGCTATTCTAAGAAATGTTAATGAGAATGGCCAAAAGACCCTGGCCAATCTCGGTGGAAACCTATAAATTGGGGTAACACCAGTTTGAAACCTTCACGGGCACATTTAGTAAAATCTTATGATTGGATTCCACTTATTTTACAATGGACTCCGGGGAATCCAGAAGAAGGTACTCCCCCAACCAGAACTCAGTCATTCAACACACTACGCGGGGGCCACACCCTTTTATAGGCATGGCGGCAGGCCCTGAGGTGAGAAAAATTTTGTGAGCGTTGATTAGTTGGGGTACATCAAAACCCTGCCGCATGGGTATATTCTGCCAAAACCCCAACATCCATTTACCAAAAATGAACTAACTTTTCTCCACGATCTGATATAATCAACACAAATATTCCATAAATTGGAAAGTACCAAAGCTATTTTAAACCATTCCCCAAATCCCTCTGACCTTTGATAATAGTATTTATATCAATTGTTGAAAGTCAGAAAGGGATCGCTTTTCGTTTTTTACCCCTGCGCTCATATTAAAAAACCATAAAAACCAATTTTTATAGCTTTATATTTTTTATTTGTTAAGAAACCTATGTTGGATCCAGAGGCGTAGCACAAAGCGAGCGTAACTAAGCTGTATTCCTACAAAATGGTGCTCACTACAGGGGCCCCCTGTATGCCAGAAAGTCATTGCTCTTGAAAAGCAACTTAATGATGCTTTATCCCACCTTAAGGTGCTTGAACAGCGTCCTTACAAACTCTATCTTAAAGAAAAGTTCGTCTCTGTGGAAGGGAGCATTACTACCTTCCTTTACGTGTATGAAGCCGCTATGAATGGTACCACAGACAAGCAAAAATTTCACAACATCCTAACTCGTTTGAGTCGTCTAGCACAAGAGATTATAATCCCTATTCTGAACCCTTCATACACTTGGGCAGAGGCGAAAGAGGCTCTTATGGATGAATTTGGATCACAACAGAGTCTACACAGGGAAAAAAGGCCTTTATGCGCCTTAGTATGTTTGATGGTGAATCAACCATTGCCTTTGCTGAATGCTTTTACCTCGCTGCGCAAAGGTTGTTACCTCTAACATGCTTACTCTTGATGATGCTATCACCGCCTTGTTAACTGGGCTAGCCTCACAACCCTCTCTAGCCAGACACATCATCTCAGTGAAGCGCCATATTTAAATCTCTGTGACATAAAAGAGGCTTTGTTTAAAGTAGCTCAATTCCAATTATGGAAATCTTAAGCTCCCATCATTGAGGACCTACCACTCGTTGAGCAGTTGGGAGTGCATTCACCTGTGCCTATCCTCCCTACAAAACCTGCTCCATCAGTATGGCTTAAAAAGGTTATCATTCCTTCTGATGAATCAGAGCTTTGTAAAGTTATAACAACCATACGCCTGCACAAGCTCAATAACGCCTCTGTGCCTTCTCTTCCAGCCAAGCTGGAAAATGAGTCTCCTACGGCTAGCCAATCTTCTGTGGTTGTCTCACCTACCTCCATTGTGGCTTTTCCTCTGTTCTGAATACCTTTGGGGAGGAATCTGAGGGGGTTATGATGACGTTGGGTTTTATGTATTGGGAGCTTCTGAGAAAGTAAAAATGGATGATCATTTGAATGCTGGAGGAGTAAACGAGTCTATCATACCTGAGGAAACTTACCTCAGCCAAATTCTAGGGTATCAAAGAATTATTGACACTGCTAGTGATGGTGACCAATTCTTAGCTGGCTAGGTACGTTCTATTCAGCGGGTTCATCCCATAAAATTCATCATGGATAAATACTTGGAGACCGCTAAAAAGCTAAACTTCACCTTTAGCTTAAGGAAGTCTTAACTTTAGCACCTAACTTTGGAGGAACCCTCACAAAAGTGGAAGTTGTTATACAAAAAGTCCAAATTCTGGCCATCTTGGATACTGGGTCCCCAGTTAATGTGATCTCCATAAAGCTTACTAAGAAAATAGAGCTAGAGCCTGACTTGGAGTACACACAATAAATTGGAACCGCTGGCCAAAAATAATACCCGTGTAATTGGGGCCTACTCTTCCCTTCCCATTCGCATTGGGAAGCTTATTTTATCAGCCCCTGCTGTGGCTTTGGACAGCAATGCGTTCAATATGCTCATTGGCACTCAGATTATGATTGAGTACGAGGAAATAATAAACATGAAGCAAGGATACCTCACGTTACTAAACTATGAAGTCCCGTTGGTCTTGTCTAACAAAGAACCCATTAAGCACGAATACTCTGCCTGATTGAATACCCTTTACCAGCTATGACTTTATCTTACTCCACCTCGGGACGCCACACAAAGAAATTGCCAATTCAGTGGATGCAAGGGATGGCATCCCTTTCTATGCTGCAGATGAGGTAGTAATTAATCCTGGGGAACAAAGCGTGGCTGACACTAAAATTACAATTCAAATACCAAACCACTGCTTGTTGCATATCACAAGTATTAAGGGTGTTAGCCCCTTAAAGTCTAGGGTATTGCCTGGAGTTCTAGACTCAGCCTACCAGAGGCCTATTACCCTTTTATTGGGAAACCTCACCGGGAAAGACATTATCATTCAAAAACACTAGGAGATTGGCGAGGCTTTCTACTTCCAGTAGAAGATATTGAACGTATCCACTCCGTTGGTTCTATGGAAGGTTTGGATTTGCTACCGATAACTTGGTGTGCACTCTAACTAACGTTCATATTTCAGATGAGTTAACCTCAGTCAAATTGGAAAAAGTTCATACATTATTAGATGAAGTTAGCGACATACTTTTTAAATCAGACCATGACTATAATCATATGAAAGGCTGGTGTCACTACATCAATGTGGGTGATGCTCTCCCTATTTGGTCAAAACCCTACCGTAAGTCAAAGGTGGAAGAAGAGCAAATGAAGACGGAGAACCAGCAATTGCTAAATGCTGGGTTGTTAGTACCTTCACAAAGCCCTTGGTCTTCCCCTCTGTTGCTCATTAAAAATTGAAAAATGGAGGTCATTGGATAGTTATGGACTACCAAAAATTGAATAATCTTACAAAAAAGGATAGTTATCCTATCCCCCGCATTGATGATGCCCTGTCCCAACTCTCTGGCTCCAACTTCTTCTCTGCCATGGACTTGACTAGCGGCTATTGGCTAATGGACTTTTCTTGGAAGACCAGAAATGTGCTCTCATCTGTAGTGAGGGCCTTTTCCAACCAACCTGATTACCACAAGGGCTGTGTAACGCACCTACATCATTTCAGCGGGCAATGGACCATATTCTGCGGAACTTGAAGTTAACTTGTGTCATCAAATATCTTGATGATAACACAGTGTTTTCCCATACCTTTAATGAACATCTTCAACATCAGAAGGAAGTGTTTTAAAGATTATGAGATTCAAACATTAAGGTAAAGCCTTCAAAATTTACCTTCTTCCAAAAGAAATTAAATTTCCATGAGCACTCCATTTTTTAAAAAGAATCCAACCCATTTTAGATAAGGTTGAAGCAATTTCAAAGATGCCTCCCCCTTTGAATATACGGGACATTCAGATATTTTTATAAATGATGGTGTATTACCATTAATTTATCCCCAAATTTGACCAGCTCAGTGAACCACTCGTTCGATTATTGACTAAGAATACCCCTTTCTATTGGGGTGCTGAACAGAAAGCTGCTTTGAGACGTTGAAACAAATGTTACAACAAAGTTTTATCTTGAGACACCCAGACTAATATAAACCTTTTATCCTGTTTACTGACGCTTTAGACTATGCCGTTGGGGCCTCTTAGCCCAATTAGAGAAAAATGGTGTATATCATCCAGTATCCTACTTCATTAAGATGCAATCAAAAGCAGAAAGCAATAATGGTGTAACTGAGAAGGAGTGACTCGCTGTTCTGTTAAGTGTGAAGCACTACCTTACTTTTTTATATGGTACCACCTTATCTGTGGTTACAGACTACGCTTTATTAAAATGGCTACAAAACATGAAGGACCCTACTGGCCAGTTAGCTCGTTAGGTCTAAAGCTCCAGCATTATGATATGAAGATTGACCATTGATTTGGGACCCTTCACTTAGATGTTATGAGTTGACAAGGCTGCCAGTCCTTCATTTGGATAACAGTGAAGCGGTGAGGCTGCATAATCTATTAATGACCTCAAATGAATGAAAGGATGAGGATGGCCTGTCCAGAAGATGTTATCCCAACACTCCCACAATACAAAAGTGGAGGATGGAAAGTTTTATAAACAAGTGGGGCAAAGTGGTTGCCTTATCTTCGGCCCTTGGAACGAGTACCTGTTATCCTAGAAGCTCAATCCACCCTAGGTCATGGAGGGGTGAAGAAAACATATGAGTGGATTAAGGATAGGTACTATTGGGATGGAATGATGAAAGCGATTGTTGATGTATTGGAAGCATGCCTTACATGTAAGAAGCAATCTTGTTTCAAGACTCAATACCAGTATTAACCCACTACCCCTTAAAAACCGTTCCACACCATCAGTCTGGATAAAATAAGTCCCCTTCCTCAGACTACTAGTGGGAACAAATTTATAATAGTAGCTATCGATCATTTCACTAAATGGTGGAAGCTGTGGCTCTTCCTGCCCAAACGGCCAAGGCCACAGCCACCTTTTTACCTCAAAACATTTTCTCTAGACATGGCTGTCCCCAAGTACTACTCTGCGACAATGGGAAGAACTTCACTTCTAGAGTAGTAAAAATCCTGGAAACATCTATGGTATACCAACAACTCTTCTCAGCTCCATACAATCCCTCCACCAACGGAACTGTGGAAAGAGCAAAGGGTACCCTGGGATCCATTCTATGCAAAATGGCCTCTTATGATCCCCTTCACTGGGATCAATACTTACCCAGTTCCCTCATATCCTACCAGATTAGTTATCACCGGGTATTGAAAATGTACCCATTCCATGTCTTATATGGACAAGAATCAGGGATACCTGTATAACTAGTTAATGGTGTATTCTCCTCTAGAGTTGAGGAGCCTGAGAAAGTTATGTGATGATTGGCTCAATACATCATTAAGCTCCAATCAGAGGTAATGACCAATTTAGCTAAAATGGTGACAAAAGAAGGGCAGGCAACTAATGAACTCAGAACGCCCCTACCTACATTTCATGTCTGCCATGGTATTATATTAACACAACCGCAATTCTCCTAGAAGAGGTAAGCTTGGAACAACTTGGGTGGGCTCAACTATCACATACAAGAGAGGAAACGAATATTCCATTAAGTCACTAGCTACAGGTATCACAACTAATTGCGTACATGGCCATTTCCTCCGGACCTACTCGTCCCACAACATTTCTAAGGGGGTGATGTTGGACTTTTTTCTTCTTAGCTCATAAATAAGAATGTATTAGATCAAGTTCTGCCAAAAAAAGGAATGTCGGCCATTTGTGATTCCCCAATGCCATTATGAGCTATTCTATGAAAATGTTGATGATAATGGCCAAAAGACCCTGGCCAATTCTTAATGGAACCCCATAAATAGAAGTAAAACCCATTTGAAACCCGCATGAGCACATTTAGTAAAATCTAATGATCAGATTTTGCTGATCGTTAATGGACTCTGGGGAAACCAGTGAAAGGTACTCCCCCAACCAGAACTGAGTCCTTCACCACACCTGTGTGGGGGCCACCCCTTTTTATAGGCGTGGTGGCAGGCCCCGAGGTGAGAAAAATTTTGTGAGTGTTGATTGGTTGGGGTACATCAAAACCCTGCCGCATGGGTATATTCTGCCAAAACCCCAACATCCATTTACCAAAAATGAACTAACTTTCCTCCACGATCTGATAGAATCAAAACCAATATTCCTTAAATTGGAAAGCACCAAAGATATTCCAAACCATTCCCCAAATCCCTCTGAATTTCAAAAATAGTATAAATATTAAACTGTTTAAAGTCAGAAAGGGATCACTTCTCATTTTTTAACCCTGCGCTCATATTAAAAAACCATAAAAACCAATTTTTATATATTTATATTATATATATAAAAACCCTTTGTGGGATACAGTGGCTAGCACCTAGAGAGCATAAATAAGCTGGATTCCTACAAAAAGAGAGGATGTGTTGCACTTTCTGCTTATCCATTGTGCCACACATGGCAGCTTCATAAACATACAAGAAAGTAGCTATACTCCCTTAACCAAGGATGAACTTATTTTCAAAAATTGTTTTATTGACGCCGCTCAAGTTCTTTGAGATAGTATAGAGCGCTTGCTAGTCTTTTTGGAAAAGAAACTAAACGTGATTCAATATGAAGAGAAAGGTGGTGAGGGTTACTAACACTTGAAGCCTCCATTTTTGACTATTTTTAGGTGTACAGGCATCCCCTGTAGTGAGTACCATTTTGTAGGAATCCAGATCACTAGAGCTCGCTGGTGCTTTCGCCACTGGATCCCACCAAGGTTTTTAATAAAATAAATATTAAACGCTACTATAAAATTTGGTTTTTAGATATTTTATTAGAAGCGCAGGGGTCAAAAAAAGCTATCACTCTTGATATTCGACCAAACAGTATTATAACAGATTCAAGGGTCAAAAGGAATTTGAGGATGTGATTTGAATTTCTTAGATGGTTCTGAATTAAGCAATATGGTATACGCTCCTTTTAGATTTAAAAAGGTGGGTTACTTGTTAGCAAACGATATTTGGGGTTTTGGGGCAGAATGTACCCATGCAGTAAGGTTTTTATAAATTTCAACTAATCACCGCTTGATAAAATGCTTTCACCTTGGGGGACCTCCGCCATGCCTATAAAAGGGGGTGTACCCCGCATAGGTGCTTGGAAGGACCTGGTTGTGGCGGGCATGCCTTCCAATGGTTGCCCCCATTGTCCATCAAGTGGTCAAAGTAATCAAACTGCTCAAAATTACGTTTATTGCCTATGTAGGTTTAAAAATGGTGTAACCCAATTAATGGGGTTCCACTGAAAATTGGCCAGGCTCTTTTGGATGATATCATCAATATTTTTTGTTATAATTATTATTAAAACTGCATTTAGGTTCATTGGAAACTTGTAAATGGCTGGCATTTCTTCGTTTTGGCTGAATTTAAATCAAGACATTCTTTCTCTACAGCTGAGAGGGCAAATGTCTAACATTCATGCTCACAAAAGTCTTTATACCAGATATTATGCCTAATGATGCAATTCCAATAAATTACAATTTTTAAACAAAAAATTAAGAGAAGGAGAAAAAGTAAGTCTTATTAGATTAAAAAGCAACAATATAGGAGAAATTTAGGAGGTGTCATGAGAAAAATATTAAATAGTCCAAGACTAGATCTATTAAACTAAGCGAATTAGGGGTTCTTTAGCTGCCCAATTTTTTTGGTCAAATAAGATGTGCTCGCCGCATGGATTGGGTTTAACCACAAGATTAGGTAGCTCTGAGGGAGCATTAGTTGACCATGTAAGTCAGGGTTGATCCCTGACTTTAAGAGTCATCAAATTTTATTGGGATTATCCCTGACAGCAGTTTGGTCTAAATGGTCGGATTGGGATCAATTACTGTCAGCTAACATCCAAATCTATCATTTAGATAGGAATTCTGACAAGCGGCAAGGAGCATAAGAAAATAGAGGTGATGTTTATTAATGAGGCTAGATGTATACATTGCCTCAACGAAATTTAAACTGGTTCCAGTAAAAGTGATGAGTTTGGGTACACAAGTAAATGACTTAATATACTGGAGAGTTTGAGGAAAGTTGGGGTAAATTATTGAAGATCTTGCCACGTTGATGCATGTGTGGCCTGCATTAAATGTGAGATCTAAATATTAAATTTAGCATCATAAAGGAAGTCAGTTGGGAATTAAGAGTGGGGAATACCATTGTAAAGTTGCCTTATTGCCTCATGGAGGCAAGGTGATGGTGGAAGAGTTGATAGGAGCAGCTGTTGCTTTGACAGACTTCTTATGAATGTTTTTATAAAAAGAACATCTATCAAGAGGACTGAAATGGTGACAGGAAGTTCAATTGGGCGAATATGTGAAGAATGTGTCCAGTTGAAGTTGGGTTTGACCTGTATGCCCGTTCTCCAACATCTTAACATTTGCTAATCTTAAATAAGTTTGATTTGGACATCACTGGGACAATATCAGGAGTTTGTTGAGTGGCAGGAGCTAATTGGCCATGCACAGTAAACCATAGGAATTCCGCAGACTCCTGAGCTTCAATCTTCTCAGGTTTTATTTCTTGTGGTCAAATTCTGGTTGGGCAGACCAGTGGGAGCAGCGCTACAACGGTCAAGGGTGGAGGGATGTAAGATCAATCCCCATATAGAACTTTTTTTGGCAAAGAAGTAGCAGAGATGACGTCAGAGGGAGGAGAGAGTGAAGCAGCTTCAGTGGAAAATTTCTGGGCACTTGTGCTTTGTATAGTCAAGTTAAAAACACAAGGGACAGAGGTGTAACTGTTTGATGTATGTTTAAAAAGGATGAGCAGGGGCAGATTTGATCACAGTGTGGGGGTATCACAAGGTGGGTGTTGTAATGGAAGGAGTGGATTGTTGCATACATGTAAGGCCTAGCGAGGCAGTTAGCGCTGTTGAGAACCATGAACTGCAACATAGATTAGTGCTGTAGGCAGCCAAGCATCCATGAGTTTCTAGTGGAGGCACTTGTTGAAAATACTAGGGAAAGCTGGCAAATGGACCACTAATGTGGTATTATCCAGCAGGAGAGTTTGCATGGTTAAGATAGGTGTGTTTTTATAAATTAAAGGCAGCAGTGTGCTGCGATGGGGTAGGCTTCACAAGTGGAATTCAAGGTCAATTTATGCTTTGAAGGGGAGACAATCTATAGATTTAGCAGCCTTATAAACTGCCGTGGTTATCTTGGTGGCCGCTCTTGCGTAATGGAAGAGATCCTTATAATAGACCTGAAGGCCAACATTCAGCATGCTTTAAGGGGCCTCAAGGGACTTTAAAGCATCCCCTGGGTTTGCGCAAGGTGGTGGGCTAGGTCGCGTGGAAGGACATAGTGACCAGATGTTTGGGGGCTAGCTGAGCCTGACTGGGCGCGTTTTGGCTTCAGCCAATAAATGCCAGGAAGTGGCACACCGCAGCTCCACATGGGCAGTAAGCGTCAATCACATCAACATAGGCATGGGAAAGTTCAGGCAAAATAATTGGTTGAGTGTAAAATTTTTTATTAAAATTTTACATTCTCCTAAATAAGTGATTGAATTGAAAGAAGAGAATCTGACCAGTTTAAGTGGTCCTCTTCCATTCCTCTCCCACCCTTAGGGTAGCCCCAGCAAGGCTCATGAGTTTTCCGCATTGTAGCCATTTTTTGCTAATGTGGCCTTTGGTGTGTTTATATCTTTTACTACCCTCACAGTAATCCTAGGAAGTCCTTCCTACAAGTCATTAGAGCTTCTTTGCCACTGGAATTCTGGGCCTTTCATTTGGTTGTATATCACCCATACTGAAAGCTCAGTCCTACTTTAAAAGCAGAAAACCATTTTAAAATCTGTTCTGAAGTATAAACTGAACAGGGGAATGTTGATGACATGGTAGTTAATTTTAGAGCCATCTAAAATGTATCTGTAATTTGGTGTCATGTGCAGTAGGGTCCACACCTGAAAGTCAAAGGCTGCGCAAAGGAAGAGATTATGAATAGACGAGACCCATGGCTTAAATAGACTTTGAAAGGTTGATAGCAACCTGAAATGGTCGTAAAGGATGGATCTTGAGAAGGGCACCCAGCTCAGAGCTGATCTTTGAGGAGCGCGTGAGCATATAGCTATGACACATTAATACCTGGATTTATGAAAATTTATCTAATATGTGTCAATAGGCTACAAATAAATG
The DNA here is from genome assembly GCA_022478985.1 of Massospora cicadina. NCBI lineage: Eukaryota > Fungi > Entomophthoromycota > Entomophthoromycetes > Entomophthorales > Entomophthoraceae > Massospora > Massospora cicadina. Next base: position 16,317 of record JAKSZP010019291.1, read on the forward strand.
GGGGCAGGGCACCTTTGGTTATTGGAAGGCAGGGCCAGTTTGAACACTTATCCTGTATGATCAGTGGATTCCATGCCATAAGGCGTTGGGCTTCTTTCCTGACAGAATGAGGTAGTACACGTCCTGTCAGAGCCTCTTGAGGTCAAAATTCATAGTTGTAGGGAGGAGTTTAAGAAAGCGTGTGTTATTATGAGGTTTGACTACAGGATAGATCTTATTTGTGAAAAACTATCCATTGTGCACAATTGCGTGGGGTTGAGGGCTGGGTCAGAGGCCATCCCATCTGTATGGGAAGGCGTGGTATACCCACGCGCATATTTATCTCATGGCAAGGAGTAACTGGAATTAATATTTGAAAAATAGGGGCTGTGAAAGCACCAGGGCGGATCATGAGCCATGTTGCTAAAGATGTTAGCGATGCTCTATGGAGGCCTAGAGATGCTGACACAACTTGGTGGAGGGCTGACACCCATTAGAAAAAGAGTCGCATCCTAGCAGAGAAACGGCTTTAGGAGCTTCAGTTAAATTGTGGTAGAAGGTTAGAGGGTATCCAGAAGCCCAATGACCACTTCTTTTTGGGTTGGGAAATAGTAGACAGTGCCGTGATAGATGTTTTGAGCTCCAGATCTTTCAATTGAGGAGTAAGCTGAGTCAGATATAAAAGGCATCTGAGAATGGACAGATATGTGCAAGGAACCAGACTTTGAGTGGAGTAACACGTTTACCATATGGGCCTAACCCTGAGGGGTTTAGTATGCCGAATTAAGCCGCCAATCCTGTAGTTCACACCTCTAGGGTCATACCCTTTTTCTTTGATTGCGGCTCCTTGGTAGATGTTCATGACACTTAGGTGAAGAAAGGTGTCACGAGTGGGTTTAAGACCAAATGGTGGGGGATGGTAGGGGAACAAATATATTTTGCTGTTGTCTTGGATTGATGACCTTGGCATACCTCTTATTCATCACAACAGAGAGGGCGACGTCCTCATGGCATTTAAACACAATGGCAGTGACATTGCAAATGCCATAGTGTTGGAAGGAGCCTAACAAAGGACTAGAATCTTTACATCTCATATTATAAGGAGGCAAAAAGGAGTCTATGGTGATGGACAAATAACTGGCTCAAGGGTTTCATTGCATGAAACCTTATGTTATAAAATTGGCATGTTGGGGAGATATGCTGAAAATGAAATTGCACAGGGTTCGACCCACTGAGCAATAGGACCAATAATATGAGGATCATTGCCCTTTAACCAACAAAAATAAACTTATTGATATTGTGGAGCACTTGCTCCCACTATACCCTTTTTATATATAATAACTGTCGCGGCTTCCTTCTGTTCCGCGCACTCTAAACTATTAACAACCTACTCCCCTGATCTTATCCTGCTTGTATTGTAGCAACTTCGGATGGTACAACTTTTATGACTTAGTAATTCTCTTCGCCATATCTCATTGGTTCCTTCAATTCTTCATTCGTTAATTCATGACCACCCAATTTAGCTGATTCCCAGTAACCAATATCGCCTCGTTTCAAAGTGTTTAAATTACCATTACCAGTTTGATTCCAACGGATTCCATTCATTTCGCCATGATGACCTCAGGATTATCATCCAGTCATATCAAATTTACAACACCTTGTCTTACAGATAAGTCCAAATAAAGCCCATTGGTTCCATGACTATGGTATTGAGTTCGTTGTAGAGCATTAGAAAACACTGAGCTGCAGGGGGAGGAGGAAGCGGGATAAAAAGCATGAACAAACTTCTAAGCAACCAATTATAAGCCTTCTCCATATATAGAAGAGCCATGAAGCGTTTTTCCTATGTGATTAAGATGTCAAATCCACGTGGAAGGCAAATTAATTTCGCATACCAACTTTCCTGAAATAAAGCAAGTTAAAAAGTATTAAGCGAGGTAACTCTATGCATCGATGCAGTTTTCTCAGAAGCTTTGTAAAAAGCTTGCGGTCCGCGTTGAGCTGAGATATAAGGCGCCAGTTGGATAGGTTATCATAATCCAACTTTTTATGAATGAGGTTTTATTTGGGCCTCTCAAATTGGGGATGACATCATCAATCGCCATTCTAACCATAAGTAGGTTAATAAGGCTTTAGTTATCATTGATGCCTGTAGAAATTACTCTTTAAAGGGTATGCCATCAGGGTCAGGGGCTTAAGTAGCTGAGAGATTAATAGAATCCCCATAACCTATTGACAGGAATTGGGATCATAAGAGCTTTGTAAGCTTTGTGAGTCAGTGGCTAGCGATGGCGTCCTTCATAAGTAGTTCTGGATTTTGAATGGTTCATCTGGTTCTAAATCAGGGATGCTCTTAGATTGTAGCTCGCTTTTGCTCCCTGTTATAAATGCACAGATCCTTGACAAATTGAGTTAAATAACTGAACTAAAAAGACTGGGTTTCATGGCTTGAGAATGATATAATAATGGGGACCAAAATTAAGGATAAAGCTGTATTTCAGGAGAACAAGAAGGTGAAGTTGGCAGGCCTTCCTGACCTCAAACATACCTTGGATCAACGTTGGGTTAAGACAAAGTATGCCCAGGTTGGACTTAGGGATGTAAGAGAAATTCGTCCTGTATAACAGCAGGTGCATTAAAAATAAACCAGCTTTACATATAAGGATGACGGTTTGCTATATTTTCTCATTGAATGGGTCTCAAAACCCATTCGTTTTCAAAATTTCCAGCTCAGATTAACCTTGCCTACAATTGATAACCTTAGTTCAGTCAATTACCAAGTATAGTCTAATCTTGAGTGGAAACGTGCAGTTATTGGTGCACCTCAGCTTAGCACTGCTTCAATCGTTTAATTGTTCCCCTGAATTTCCTTAAAATTGTTTTTAAGACCAATCTCTCTCGTTGGTTGACTTACCCCATGATAAAGAACCCTTCACTAGTATACTTTTTAAATATGTTATCATGGACGAACCTATGTGTTGTATTTTTGGCTTAAAAGGAGGCTCACTGGTGAAATTTGCCTCAATTCCAATAATATATGCGAGGGGCTTTTTTCACCACATATATGAAAATAATTGAAACAAATAAATAAGAAAATGGTTAATTTTTAAGTAGTTTATTGTGTGCCTCACGGTGGTAACAGAGAGAATACGCTTTATAAATTGATAAAAGTATTTAAAACGTCAAGCTTGATGTTTGGAAGGCTTGGGAATTTCCAAATTAAATAATATGGAATTTTGGCCTATCAAAGCTTGGAAAACTCGCTTCATTATGGCTGAATGGCTGATGGGGAGTTAATCGTTGGTAATATGTACCCATGGGGTAACAATCTAATAAATTTTAGCCAATTTCCTTTAACGAAATTTACTACACCCTGGGGGACCCCTGCCAAGACTATAAAAGGGGTTGGTCCACACTTTGGTTCTGGCTTTTAATTAGTCATGACTGAATAAGAAACCTTTGATGGAATCCTCAGGTTTACCCACAGAGTTAGGGAAATTTTACTTCCCAGCTTGGCACTATTTGCCCAGTTAGTGGTCATAATATTGTTGCCCTGATTCGTGGGGTTCCAGTGAGAATCAGCCAGGGTCTTTTGGTTACAAAATCGTCATTTAGATTTAGATTGATCTCACTATTATTGGGACTTGTAAATGTCCAATATTTCCCTTTTCATACGTTTAGCCCTGAAACATTCTTATCTTGAATCTTGAAGGGCAAATGTCTGACATCTCCCCCCTCAAGAATGTTGAGGGGAGAATAAAACTGTGATAAGCGGCCATGTACCTAATTAATGGTGACTCCAAAAGTGAGTAATTTTATAGAGTACTTATCCCCTCACTTTTAAGTGACTTTTATGGCCCTTTTCAAATTAAACCAAGTTTACTCACTTCTAGGATTGATTTGGTTGTGTAATATAACACCAAGTCAGCTACTTGGAATGATGTTAGGGACACGGAGCTCTTTAGTTGCTTCAGCTTCTTTTGTGACCATCTTGGACAAGTTAGTCATAGCTTCCACTTGTAGTTGGATGATGTGTTGGGCCAACTTTTCCATGGCTTTCTCTGGGTCAGTTCTTTCAGTGAAAGTATTTTCTTTCTAGTAGAGCTGGTACCCCAGGTTCTTGGCCATAAAACAACAGAAAGGGGACATCTTTAGAATGCAATTATAACTAATTCAATTAGCCATTAGGGCACTGGGCAAATTAAAATCCAATTGGGAGAGGGTCTGAATTGGCCATTTTGTGGAGAATGAAAACCATTGTTCTGTTAACTCTTTCTACCACACCATTTGTGGATGGGTTATAGGGGGCCAAGAAGAGTTGTTGCGCTCCCATAAAGGAGGCAAGGAGCTTCATCACTCAAGAGATAAAAGTTTTTCCCATTATCACATAGGAGTACCTGAGGACATCTATGCGGTTAAGGATGTATTAGTGTAAAAAGATGGCCGTGGCTTTAGCAGTCTGAGTGGAGAGAGCTACAGCTTTGACCCATTTGGTGAAATGATCATTACCAACTAAGATATAGCTATTGCCACCTGTGGTCTGAGGGAGAGGACCTAGCAATCCAAACTTATGGTGTGGAAGGGTTGTTGAGGCGTCATTGGTTGATAATATTATTGGGCCTTGAAGATGTATTGTCTTTTACATGTCAGGCATGCATCCAAAACTTCAGTTATGTTTTCCAAGATGCCCTCCCAGTAGTATTGCTCTATCATCCACCCATACGTTTTGCATACTCCGCCGTACCTCATGATTATGTGAGACTCCAAAATGAAAGGAACTCGCTCTAATGGCCAGAGGTAGGGCAACCAAACATACTCCTACCTTTATATATAACTTCCCATTTTCCACCTTGGTGTTTTAGGAGGGTTGAACTAGCATTTTTGGACTGGTTCATCTTCATCAGCCCATGCCTCTGGAGTCATGAGAAGATCATGTAGACTCTGCTTCACTATTGTCTAAGTTAAGTATGGGCAACCGCGTTACCATTCTATATTCATGTGGCGCATTTATGAACAATGCTCACTTGTCATATTATAATGCTGGAGCTTCAGAGACCAGCGAGACAACTCCCCTATGGGATCCTTCTTATTCTTCAACCACTTAAGAGAGGCATGGTCGGTGATCACTTTGAAGAAAGTTCCATATAGAAATGGGCGGTAGTGTTTGACAGCAAGAAGGACACCCAAGCACACCTTCTCCTTGACGCTGTAGTTATGCTCATCTTTTTTAAGCATTTTGCTAAAGTAAGACACGGTATGATTAGCCTCATGATCATTCAATTGAATCAATATAGCTTGAACAGCGTATTCATAAGCATCTTTGTTAACATGAAGGGTTTGCTGTAGTCAGGGTGCGCAGTATTGTCCTTTTTTGAAATTGCTCCTTTAAATTCTCTAAAGTTGGCCTTTTGTTCAGTTCCCCAATGGAAAAGAATGCTCTCAACCAGGAGGCGGACAAGGGACTCACTGGTCTGGGAGAATTTTGGAATAAA
>JAKSZP010019292.1:0-21719 GCA_022478985.1 Massospora cicadina
GGGTATTCATTTTCCCAAGTATCATTTGAAGACTTCCTTCTTTGACATCATTGGCTGCGTCTGACTCACTTGCACTTCTGTGCGCTTTCAATTTCTCTACTTCCTTTAATAACTTCTTGATGTCCACACTAAATTTTCTCGAATGAACGCGATCCACTTCACGTTCCATTTTCAGAAAATAGGATCTCTCAAACGAAGTCTCCTTCTTTCTTCTTTAACAAGTTTACTTTGCCAAGTAACTTGTTCCCAAAGTTGGCTACGTTGTCAACTCCTTCTTCCACCTTGGTTACTTGTTCCTCCAAGGCCGCGAACTCCCAGTGGTCCACAGAGTTTAAAGCGTTCTGGTTCACTGTGGCAATCTAGTCCACAACCTACGCATTTCCTCTTTGTGTGACATTCTGGATTAATTCTTCTACTCAACAACCCCTGTAGTGAGCACCAACTTGTAAAAATTTATAGGTTTCCCGATTATTTTTGGCCAATAACCCCTTTAAACTTATTACTGCACAGGTTCAGTTTCATCATGCACCTCACGTTGTAAGAATATATGTAATCTGATAATAGTATGATGACTATTATCCGTAGTCAAGTTAGAATTATCTTCAGGCCCAACGCTTGGCTGTATTTCCAGTAATGCTGAATATCGCACTCTTAGAGATTCGTTCCCTAAATCCTGTCCACTCAATCTTTGTTAAGATCCTCTGATGACAGTCCCTTCAGCCCAACACACAGTCAGCAGCAATCCCTTAGCCGTGGTTCCTTCAACTCTAGATCCCCGCTTGGATCTCTACTCTTCTCTGAGAGTCTACCAATTATTGCCTTCTGCGATAAATATCCTTGATATGGAATCTTCACGCTAGATGCTGATAGTCTAACTATTATCAAATCTACAGTCAAACTAATAAGGTTCTTTATTGGTTCTTTCCCAACCGTAAACTTGTGTCAATCAGTGAGTATTTTCCAGTGTAATACTTGAGTGTTTGAGTGTTTTTTACTATAGTGAATTCTAGGGAATTTATAGGGGATTCAGCTGTCTAACCCTCAGTTGACACCTCTTTCAATGAAATGGCAACCGTTGCCATTGATTCACCCTTCCTCATCTTGGCAGCGATGGTCTTCCTCATCCTGATTAGGATTCCAAAGTTATACATCCTCGAGACCTCAAATGAATGAGTCAGAAATGTATCATTAATGTTTTCTTCTTGATCCAAGCGTATCCATAATTGGCTAGCAACCAATCAATTCGCTAGTTGCAGGTGGCATCACTCGCCTCACAACTCATTAAACATTCCCAATCAGTCAGTGATGAAACCTGACCGATCCCAATTGGTACACCTGATAGTTAATTACTATCAGATGCCCTTATTTCGTCAGCAACTCCGCCTGATGAGTTATCAGGTATTCATCCGGATCAATCCCCAATGGATACAACTAGATAAATATCCTAAAATCCCCCAAACATAGTTTCTCCAAAATTTGGGTCAACCAATTTACAATTCACTTTGCCTTAGGGAATTTTTTCCCTAGCAATACCAGGTAATCTAGCAGGCTGGGAATATGGGCAAAAATCCCAACATGTGTCATAAGCAATTGCTTGCATCCTGATGGGGCCTTAGTTGGGGTTCCTGATGCCCTGTTGATTTTCTTCTACTGCTTCCAATAAGTTATTCAATGCAAAGTTAAATAATTTAGGAACATGGGATCACCTTGTCAGAGGCCCTGTCTAGATTAAAATTTATTACATTAAGCCATTATCTAAGATGACCTTAATATTAAGGCCTGTGTATAGTGTGTCAATCCAGGTGATAAAGGTGGTGGGGATTTCAACACCATTCATTGCCGCCCACAGGAAAGACAATGCTACTCAATTTTAGGCCTTCTCCATGTCCAAAAACATGAGATAGCCATTCTCAGATCTGCACACATCCTGCAGGCATTTATGGACTGAATGGATACTTTCCATAATAGATTTCACCTTGATGAATCCATTTTGGGACGTATGGATGGTTTGTGGGGCAGTTCCATCAGGAAGTTCATGAGAATTTGTGTAAGTATCTTTATGATTCTGATTTGAAAGTGCATTTGGGTGTCAGTACTGAAGGTGCCATTGAGAGCCTTTTTTACAAAGGCATGATTCAAGTCTCATGGCCCAATGGGATTTGACACTTATGAGACCAGCAGTGGTTAGATAGATGGTCAAGTTCCATTGCCACCCGGTTGTAGATTACATTTAGCATTTTTATGAGCACGTTGTCAGTCCCAGAGAGATTATTTTTTGGTGCTTCCTTAAGCGCCCTTTTACCCCCACCAAAAAATAATCTCAGTGGTAAGATCATACTTGTCAACAGATAAGCATCCCTGGAGCACTGGCTTAGCCAGGGCAATTAGGTCTTTGTTGCTGTAATATTAAGTTTGCAAGAGTGGAAGAGATCATCATGAAACTTCTTGACTTCACATTTGATTATGCTAGGTCACTGGAAACAACACTTCAGGTGTTACTACCTAGCAGATACTAGCGTAGGTCCATATTACTTTGAGGCTATCCAAGTTCTCCCTAGTCATTATCACATAGAAGGCTTTGGTAGCAGAAGGTTGCATCTTGACAGTGGTCATTGTCCTATATCAAAGGAGCACTTATTATTGTTTATGATTTTTCTTTTACTCACGCCATCATTCTTCGCTGTCCAACCATACTTGATTTAGGGTAGCCATGTCATCGACCAGCTGTTTTGCAGAAGAAGATTGCTTGTAGGCTTTAGTTTTTTTAATACTTAACATTATCCATCATAAGCTTATACTAAACTTTTTATAGGGGTCAAGGAGATCAATGCTCAGCTGCTGATCTAAGTATGCTATAACCCAATAAAATCCCTTTTGGCAGCAAGGTGCCAGTTTGGATCCTGAAATGTAGAAGGGGATACATGCCTCTCCTGAGGTGGTAGGGTGTTACCCAAATTGATGCCCAACTGAACTATCATATGATAACTCTCTGCATTTATTAAGGCCTTGCTGTTTGAAGTAAGCTCTCTGAGGTCAGATGAAACAAGGACATAATCCAGTCAGAAGCTTCTTAATGGCTCATTACTAATTGTATTCACACTGAATAAGGTTTTCATGGTCATTGTCATCTTCATATATTGTAAGACACATTCCCAATGTCACAAGGTATGTCAGCATATCATCCACTATACTTTGAGGTCACCCGGCAGATCAGGAACATATCTCTACTCACATTTGTCCAACAGTTCAGGTCACCTGCTATAAGTGTTGTGGCGGCAGTTTGCATTTATAGTAGGAATTCCATAATTAACATTTTTGAGGAGGTTGGGTGACACATATAATGCAATCACACAGAGAGTTTTACTATTATGCTTGTTGTGAGTTATGGCCAAAAGAATTCTTCTGACATGTGTCTCTTCCACAGATTATAAGTCAATATTTGTTCAATGCAATTATTGCCACATGGTTTGACCAAAGCGCCTAGCACTTAATATGAAGAGGCCACAGGTGATGATTGGGGTCTCAATTGGGACTTAAGACCAACTTCACTGGATGTGGTCCTGAGTTTAAGATATTAAAATTAAATCAACATAGTTATTAGTTTTAAGAATAGTGCATTTTCCTCGTCCATGTCTGTATGATAGCTATCCCACTAGCATTACGGGTTGTGATTATCAGTGATGATCACCTGATCCATAGGTATGAGGTTTAACTAGATTGTGCATCAAATCTCAAAAGGAAGTTGAGTTAATGGTGGATGTCATTGAAGCTGTGTGATGGCTTGAGATGGACGTTGAGTCAGTTTTTCAGAACTGGGATTTTGTTACCAGGCATGGAATGCACCAGATACTCCGTTGCCGTCCCAGTCTCTTTATCTATTGATAGGGGAGAAATTTTCAAAAAATGGGGCCGCTTTTTTGAGAAGGTAGGCAAGTAGCTGAATCAGCATCAGTTCCTGATGAATTTCTGATATCAGCAGCGGTTGCCAACTGCCTATTCAAATTGGGCTTAATTTGAGCATGCCAGAAATCTTTTCCCTTTTTACAGCCAGTCAATTGATTGGACTTACCAGTGGGGAGCTGTTAAGCAGGGGGACCAATAGCTCAGGGTCCTTTTCTTGACAACTTTTTGTGAGGGTTTGATCTCACTTTTTTCAATGCTTCTCTTCAATCTCCATTTACTCCAACTGGTTGGGATAGGCATGAGTAGATGCTGGGTAAGACTCTTCATCCATCATATATTATTTTGGTTTTAGATTCATATATGATTCATCACCAGTCTCTGGGCGCTTTGCCTTTTCTCACACTTTTGCTGGGCATCATCCAGTTCCTATTGCTGATGCGTTGCATATCCACAACCTCCAATAGGTTGCATGGAGTCTATTACTTGGCTTTAGGGTGAAGGAAGACTTTGGACCCAACCTCAGTAATTCTGCTGAGAGGTCATACTGTAGTTATAAAAGCTTGCCTTTTTTGTGATGGCATTGTGCCATCATGTGTCTCATCTGATAACAAAAGCAACAAACCTGTTTTGCGTCCTCTTGTTTTATTTAGATCTCCCATTGGAGGCCTGTAATATGGATAAACCAGGGAAACATATTTTTCCTTGTCTTCATCCAGGGTGCAGGCTTGTACAGGGCTTTCACAGTATGGGGAGCAAAGACACTTGGTGATATAATTGCCGCCAGCTTGCCAAAATCTCACAGACCTCCATATAGTACAATAGACTGATGTGAATTGTCTTGTGGACCCCTTTGTGGGCATGGTATGTCTGTAAGTTATAAAAAGTCACATATTACACTGAATGGCCTGCATAGCAGGTGGGTTTAATGCACAGGTAGGAATACTTATATTTATTACTACCTCCAACAGGTGCTTTCAGTCAAGTTCATTATATGTGAAACATCAATATATCCTCATTCCAGTGGCTAGTGAAGGTTGAATTCGCCACCAGATCAACAGCATACTGTCTTCTGGTAAATTGCAACTATCAGATCTGACCACTTCTCCTCCATGCCTTGTTATAGTGGATGCTGATCGCATCCTTAAGATAGGATTTGGATGCCTGTCATTCAGAAAACTTAACACTTATAAATGAAAAAATAAAATCACCATGACTTCCAGCGCCTTTCCACAATTCCTCATGAGGGGCAGTCACAGCGCTATATAATTTTTTATTAGAACAGGTTGTGGGGGCATCCACGGAGGGTTTTCCCTTTAAGGTCCAGCTGGTTGCTTCATCAAGACTGAATCCATGGACAAGAAAGCCTGTAATGGTGCATATGAATACCCCATTTATGGATGGTATAGGCCATAACTGTGCCAATTTCTAGTGCATGGTATCCCAATGCATCAGTTGGATGGAAGCCAATATGATACCAGCTTAGTGAGGCCTCAGGGCCGCATGCCTCATGTAAATATTTTAGGAGAAAATCAAGCATAATGTCGCTCCACTGGCACCAGTCTCACACTGTGATACTGTTACACCAAGAATTGATGAACATCATGCTGCATCAGTTAAAACCTCCACTCTAATCCCTTGGAAGGTTTCAGTAGGAGTAAGCCTTCCGCTGTGTAGGGAGTGGCAAGAGGGGGCTTAGGAAATGACTGTTTCCAGTCAAAACAGATAAACCTAAATGCTCATTTTGAGCCAATCTTGACTGAGTTCTGGGATTGTAACCCCTGTATGGCCACCGCTGTTTTAGGAAGGATCTTACACTTAATCCAGGCATAAGTTGTATTGAAGGTGAGCCCCACCACATCCTAATCTTCTGCTGAAGCCAAGGGGGCATGGTCATGCCAAAGATTTCAATTGTACAGCAAGAAAGAGCATTCATGTTGGGTCTTGTGAATATTTTTTTGTTACCCCAATCTGGCCCAATCACTGACTTGGTCTATATTGGTATCAGTGCAGAGCCAGTATCTTATATTGATGGGTTAAACCACTAGTGCTCCAGCTAATAACAACTTCTGGTGACCATTTCCAGAAGGGCCCCCAACAATGGCCTTTTCCTTCATCCAATTAGCTTGTAGCGAGTCAGATGCCATAGCAGAGGGTCCACATGTATGACCAGTGTAAGGCATCAATAGCCTTAAAACCTGCTATCATCCATGGTAGTACCTTGTTAGAAGAAAATGTGGTGTTGTACCACTTGCGGTAAATTTTAGCAGAAAGAGTGTGGCACGCCCAGTCAAGTGCTATTGCAGTTTTGTGGAACATTATTATATAAACATTCAATTTTAAAACCAAAAGACATGAGCATTTGATTGAGGGTGCCATTTTTGTGGGGATACTCACCTTATTGAACTATATGGAATCATAGAGGTCATAACCTGCTTTAGACATGTTTTAGCATCCTCAGGTTTTAGGTCCTCATGGATAGCTGCCTCCACCTCTTGGTGGTCCACTGGCAGTTTCATTCACTTATGGACTCGCTCAGTGCAGATTCATGATAATTTTAATATTATTGTCAGCTCAATCAGGATTTGCATGTCAATCCACTGTTTTGCTTCCCCAATGGAGAACTTGTTAGTGCACCATGTGGCTGATGTTGTAGGGGTTATGCTTTTAGAATCCATTTAGTTGCCATTACATATGGGAACTGCAGATTTCCCCACTACATCGCCTCACATGTGGAGATGCCTCTACAGGACATCATTTCCTTCTGCATCAGAATATTTCATTGGTGCTATAGGATATGGCATTTGTTTTATAGGTTGCTTTTGCAGAATTGGGGTTTTCTGCTGTTACTTTTAGTTTTTTTTGGAGATGGGTTTTGGTGTGCTGACAAATCTGAATCAGATCCTGAAGTGACCAAAACCTTGTCAGGGTTAAGGGCTGATAAGGGGTTAGTCAAATGAGGTGATTAATTTTTTAGTGAAAATCACCAAAACATTTTCACCATATTATAGGTATCTGATCTACCCCAACTTCCTTTGTTTAGCTTGTAGTGATTGTTTCCATGCAGTTTTAGAGAACTGTTGGGGGTCAGCCCCCCAATAGGTAGAGCTTCCACCATCCCTGGGGAGGGTAGGTGCTCAGTACTGGGTGTATTAAGCCAAGAAAGGATTTTTTGGGTGGGGTTATTGCCCACCAGTACCTTTTCTGTGCCATGGACTGTCCTGTCAGTTGGGAATGCAGACTCTTACAGAGTGGTAGCTGCTAGTTCCTATTGTAGCTGAGTTGCATCAGAGAGGTTTGAGACCCCAAATTTACATTTGAATTTGGTTTTGTCATGTTGATCAAGGCATTTGTTGATGAATTTATTTAATGTACTCAGGCCTCATCACTGACAATGTTATAAGCATCAGCAGATGAACCCCCACTGGTTGGATTAACCATATAGTGGGGAGTTCTTAAAAAAGAAGTTACTATGAGCTGTCAGCTCTATGAGCTAAGCTCTTCTGGGCAGAATTCCCATTTTTAAATGTAGCAGTTAAAAGTCTCTTTTACTGCTCTAATAAGGGCAGTAGGTGCAACCTAAAAAATTTCTTTTGCTAAACTTTACTGGGTCATTTATTGAATCTCAAAAAGTGATACTAACATGAAAAAGATTGATAGAGGTCTCAGGCAACAGACATCGTTTAAACTTCTAAAATGGATATAAACTGTGGAAGATCTTAAAGTTTAGTTTGGTTGTGTGAATTTTGATATGATTTTTTTGATGTTTAAGTTAGAGATTTTTACTTTGCTTATTGGCTGCAAACCTGTTCAACACCCGGATGCAAAGATTTTTTTGATAAATAGCCAATTTGACTAGCATTGGCTGGGTTTATAATTTACCTGATAATTCCAATTAAATATTTTAGCTTTTTTATTATAAATAGCCACTGATAAGTTTAGGAAGTGATTGAATCAACTGAATTACACCAAACTGCTTAGCAGAACCGTTGAGCTTATCAAATTAACTGAATAACACCAAATGGCTTTGATCTTTCCGCTCAAACTCACTTTTGAGCAAATTTATAAAAAACAAGAGTTTAATTTACAACCACCATCTTCCCACATCCATTTTCCAGTTAATGTCCTCAGATCCACCGCCTGCTGCTCCAGCGTGGGGCAGTGATGCTCCACCTCCCAGCGTTTTCCGCCCTGCAGGAAAACAAATTTGGATGGGCTCAAACAGTCTGCCAAACTCTACTGGCCATTTTATCCCCCCACGGAACTTAATGCTCCATCTGTTGTGCATCCACCCTTCTCGCCCCATCCTCTCACCCTACCCAGATCTGACATCCAATTTTGCCTCCATGTCAAATATAAGATTTTATTCCCATATGCCAACAAGGCAATAATTGAAGTGGCCACCGCTGCATTTGCTTTGGCTGGTTTCATCAATTTCTGCCCTTTTAAGGGCTATTTTGATATTGGCTTCCAAATAGAGGAGGATGCAGCAGCAGCGGCCTCCACCCCCCTAATATACAAAAACACCCCCATTCCTACCACCCAAACTCGCCTTCCAACAGACACCACAATGGTGGCGTCATTTGCAAATCTTCCCTCCCACCTGCCACCCTAAATTTTATATGAACAGTTGGTGGCAGGGCTTATGGCTTATGGGACACAACCCAACCTTGTCTTCGCTGTTCCTTCTGGTGCAGAGCGCTTTGTTGCACCTTGCGCCACTGCCACCATAATCCCCCGCCACCCTGCCATTGCCCAACAAATTCCCCCATGCTCATATTGCAGCAGCACCTGAGCACTTTTTTGGGCTCAGGTGAGTAATGGTCACCAAATTTGTCCCCTCTGTTTGGGACTTGACCATTCCAAAAAATCCTGCCCCCAAGCCACTTCCTCTAATGTGGGTCTGGAGCCACATTCAGTGGGCCCCAAATGGGGCATTTTGCTGCCCCCTCCCGCCCAACATTCTAATTTGATGGGCCAGAGTGAAAAATCAGCCCCCACCAAATTGACTACCCACATTCACCCACCCAAATCTGCCCCCACCAATCAGAGTCAGGATTGGATCACCATTCACTCCCAAGTTGCCCAGTCAACTCTTATCCACCCCAATTCTTCATCCGCTATTCTTGTGAACCAAAATCCATGGGACCTACTGGCCAAAATTGATGAATCAGGTAAAGTTATCATGAGTGAACAAACTGATCAACCTTTCATCCAATTCAATTATGGTCAGGCCAAATTTTTCCTTCCTGATTTTGATGATAACCCACCTCCCAAATATTTTACTCCGCTACCCAATGCTGCTCCCTACCAAAGTGACCACCAGCTCACCTTAGCTGCAGTGGCCTCTCCCCATTGCCCAAACCTACACAAAGCAGTGGCCAAAGCAGTGGCTAAACTCCATGAAGGGCTGCCCACACTCTACTTCCCCCCAATTTCCCCAAATCTCCCTGCAGCAGCATTTCAAAGTTGTTTGATGATGCCAAAGCTGCTATCATGCATGTTGCTAAACTAGCAGAATTAAACCCATCTGCTAAATTCACCCACAAGAGTATCACCAATTTTGCCAAACTCCCCAAAGCCCACATTCAAGCTGAATTTCATATCATGGAATTTGTTGAAGCAATATACCACGCTCAGCTTGATGAAGAGGTTGAGAACTTGTACTACAATGTCCTTCACCCCCACTACGTGGATGCCCCAATGCCCTGGCTCTCCACTTGGGTCCATTTTTTCAACCAAAATGACATGGCCACAGCGGATTTGTCTGAGGACAAACTGCCTGACCCCCCTCACCCTCAGCCATGGTGGATTAGCAGTTTCCGCTACCCACCTGGTTTGCAGTTTAATTTTATCTTTCCATTCATTTTTGATTGGGTTTTAATTTTTGTGATTTTGGTAATGTCCATCCCCTGGTCGGCGTACCTCAAATAAATATATAACACCAAATGCTGGGTATCACACACATACACTTCCTCTTATTATCATAGATAGGCCAAAAAAGTTAAACCATGATTGTCAATTACCACCATGGTAAAGGTATATGAGCTTACTGGCGCATTATATCCACTGGTTCTATTGGACGAGCTCGCAAGGACCTTATGACCTTTAGGCTCATCCAGCTTTAGATTTCTTTATAGAACAAAGGACATGGTAATGTACAAGATCATGGACTATAGTAAATGTAACTTCACCTATATATAAATAAATCTCTAGGGGGTTCTAGGTTATCCATGGTAACCTCAGAAACTAATAAACCAATTTTGGTGAAACTTTGCATCCTCAGCCACGTACCCAAAGGAGGTTCTCCACTTTATTCGGTAACGGTAGATTAAAAGGAAATAAAATTGTAAAAAACTCTTACGATATCAATATATCCAGCTTCATTTAAATCCACGTTCCGAGATAGGCTAGAAGAACTTAAAACCGCACTATTCAGATATTAACGAAAATTTCAAATCTAACGCGCAAACAACCCCTGCCTATCCTAAAATGGGATCGAGATGTCAGTTACCCTTTTATCTATTTAACTGTCTACTAACTATCTATGTAAATAAATCTTTATATTTATAAATAAATCTAAGAGAATCTATATTTGTCCGCGCGAAATCTCAGAATCTGCTATATTAATATCAATGTAACTTACATCGATGAATCCCCCCCTTGGGTTGGGACCATCTAGTACTAAAAAAAATATCAATGTAACTTTGTCTGCTCATAGTAGTACGATTATGAAACATTATCCACCAAAATTTTAAGTCTAAATTAAATACCTTACTAAGAAGGCATGTGACTGACAATCAACCCATTTTCAGTTTTTCCATCTAATTTGATATTTGTTATACATATCCCTCGACCTATTTGAGGGTCAAAACAAAAAATAGTCAATATTTGATATTTATTAATTAAGTTTAATTTTTATCCTTTTTCGGACATTTCACCAAACGTAAGTACCCAATTACAGCAGGTATCCAGTATAAGGTTTTCCATTTTAATTGGTAACGGTAGGTTGAAAAGAACCAAGGTTATTACAAAAAACCTATTCTTAAATCTGTAGCTTTGCCCATTCTTACTTTATCGAGAAGTATGTGATAAGCATCAGTAATATAGTATCTATATCTTTTTTGTTTAATTTTATATCATCAGTAAGTATCTGTAATATAAAAGCCAAAAAATGGTCACTTTAGAATTTTCCGGTCTCCAATGAACCCAATTGAAATTTGACCCTAAGCCTCATGCAGTAACGAATCTGATGGATTCGATAACTTATGAACTTGAATAACATTGGGCAAGTTGGATAGATTTAAGATAAAGTGGCAATAGATTCGAAGCGCAGCACTTATGTTTTCTAAAATTGTAATGTTGCCATCCAGCAGCTACTGTCCAAAATAGTTGTATCAATGTCATCTGCTACCTAGTGTGATTGGCATGCTGAGGAAAAGTTTGCAGTTTGGGCCATCCAGCCTGCCAGATTAAGTCAGAATTTGTTCCACCAAAGGGTTTAACGTATCATATTACTTTCTCATAGCCTATATATTACAGTAAAATATATACACAATCTACCATTCTTTTTGGCCTTTGAGTGAAGCATGGCCAGTTACTACTATATAATGTTTATAAAAATTTTTAGGATAGCCACAGAAGCACCTTTCACACCTAAGTTGGTTGATATTTGCCTGTTAAAGGCTACTTTGATTTATATCTTGTATTGTATAGATAGAGATACCTTAGCATAGATTCATTAAATATTTAAAACAGGCAAAATTGGTTGAACCATGTTAATGTCATTTATCACCGTGGTAATGTTACAGGTTTACTGGAACATTATAATCACAGTCATCTGTAGAGCTTACTAAAGGCCTTATAGCCTATATGTCTATCAAATTTTTGACCCTATTATAGGATAAGAAGGATGGCAATATACCAAGCCATGAGCTAGAGAAAGCCTAACCCTATATATTAAATTTGTACACCATATTAATCCATATTTATAGTATTTTATTTGAGGCGGGCTGACCTGTGATGATACCACACCAATGAAGGAAATTCAATAAATGGGAAAGGAGGATAAAACCCAGAAAACCTCCATGCAAATCATATGATAGGCCAGGAACTCCATGGACTGCCTTGCTATTTGGTAACTCAGTTTGGGGCATTAGTGCTCAATGCCAACACAGTCATAATTATCCCCTACTCAAAGTTCATCTACTGGGATCAAACTCAGGGAGGCAGTGGTAGAGAGTCCATATTATACCACTGTGGTATCCTCCCTTAATCCATATGTATTCTCTCTTATTATTAGACCAGTATTTTGAGCATGTATTGACAATTTCACCTAGTAAAACTAATTATTTTGATTATAAATATAAAGGAAAATTTTTATTAGATGATAGCTTGGCAAAGCTTAGATAATGCTTTAGAGCCTATAAACATGCAGTGGTAATACTATGATAAGTTTTACTCTCATCTCAAGGCATAAGTATCTTTCAAAGATTGGGTATAGTTTTGTGAACTAGTTAGTTAAAGATAAAAACACTAAAAATTTAACTAAACTAGCCAACATGCCTAAAATTTGATATAATGACCAAGGATGGGTTGTCAGATATCATAATATTAGACATGATGGGAAGAATATTGACTAACTGATTCCAAAAGGAGAATTGACGCCTAGACTCAAGAAGGGGTCAAATAAGCCCCATTGATTAAATTTCTGGAAAAAATAGTCAGTAAGGATCAATTTGATAACTGAAAATTCTATCAGACCAATTTGAACCTAAAAACCCTGAGATGTACCTGCTTAATTGAAATAAAGGATCATCAAGATGTCAGGCAACCATTACACTAGGTGGAACATGAGGCAAAAATAAGAGGTACTCACAAAAGAGTAAGAATCAAGATTTTTTCAATGATTGACCTAAATAATACCATGTCTCATATGACTTGGAGCATTCAATATACCTTTTCCCTTTATTAAGAATATGCAAAAAAGCATCATAAAATCTGGATGCATCGCCATGGCCAAAAGCCTCCTATCTGGTTTCCCCCTCCATTAATTTTATTAAACCTTTTCCACTTAGGGTTCATATTGATATGTGTAAAGTATAAAAACCCCTATTCTATACTAAAATAACACTAAGCCATTCCATTTATATCTCTTTTTGGTACTTGACTTTAATAAATCCTTATGCCAAACTTACCATAGGATGGATAATCTAGCTTACAGGACCTAAGCATGGCTGGCACCCTCAAAAAAATAATATACTTGTCATGAGTCTTTGACTGCTTCAAGTATTGACTGTCAGGCCTTTGGGCACAGCACCATTGAGCCACAGAAACAAAACCCTATAGGATAGTACTCACTACAGGGGCTCAGACAATGCTTAACAATACTTGCTTTAATTGTTTTCACTATGAAAAACAATTTGATTGATAGTTTAACCTGCCAGGTGCACAAAAGAACTAGTGAAGATAATTAAAGGGAAGTCTGCACATTGTCACATTTGTAAAAGTACAAGAAAATTTAATGGAGATTCCCAAATCTCAACGTCTAATTTGGATTTTCAAAGAAGGAGTTTGAGACTACTTTAAGGAGCCATTAACCCAGTAGAAAGAGCTAGCTGCAAAAGGGCATCCACCATGTGCAGGGCTTTAATGAACCTATATGATTCAGATGTTCTTCCTGTCAGGCAAACAGCAAGTAAGAATTAGACTGGCCTGCCAGCCCAGATGCCAGAGCACCCAAATAGCAAACCAGAATGCCAAAGGCACTGCTGCTGATTTGATGAATATGAAACTGAGAAAGAATCTCACCAAGAACTGCTGGTGAGCCAGAATCTTATATAGGCACATAATAAAATACCAGATGATTATGGCCGTTAACTCCAAGGGGTGCATGAGGGTCAGCAGAAAAGGCAGTTTGTTTTCCAGCATAAAAACAAAGTTTTTAGAAAAGGTTTTTAATAGGAGATTAGGAAAGAAAAATTGATCAACAATTTTCTCAGTGAAATGTGACTCATTAAATAATGGTTGATTTAGAGGGGAAACAAGCCAGGATCAGGTCCTGCAAGTTTGACCTAACCGGCGAATTGTTTGGGAATGGGGAACAGATAATTTAATTGGAAATTGACATTGAAGATTTTGGCTGCAGGCTGAGTCGCTGTCAGTTCAACCTTGAACATCCAAACTGAGGCTCAGATATGTCTCCGATGGTTGGTGTGACAGCATTTGACCTGACAAGCGGCAGAAATCCCCCAAGGCCACCCCACGTAGGGGTGGGCCCATTTGGTTGGGAACAGGTTTGGGACGCCCAACCCACCCATGCCCAGTCGCTGGGCCATTCATTCAGTCAGAGGGGTTGCATCAGGCACAATGCTCAATTTGCCAGCAGAGAGCTTCAAACCCTTGTTAATGGTGTCTGATGCTGTTACCTGCCCGTCAGGGATGATCCCTGACAATTTTGAGGGGGGGGGTTGATTCTTTTGATCATAGCGTTAGCTGAATTGAAACTGTCAGGAATTATGGCCGATGGGTCATCTTCATCCCTTTCTGACTACATGGAATCCAACTATTGGACTGACTCTCACTCAATTTTGGGTCAATCAATTTCATTTCGGAAATCTTGCCGCAGATTTCCCTGATTAACTGTACCAGTTCTGCCAAGGTGAGTGTGGGCACTGGGGGAGGGATTTGAAGTGGAAGAGCTGTTACTCAGCGCTCATCTACCATGTGGGTGAGGTCGCCCTGGGTAATGAGGGGTAAAGCCACCCTCTTTGATACTTTCTTACTTGGGAATGGGAAAAGGGCCTGATCAACAGCCAGGGGACGTTCCCCAGGACTTACACTCCCAAAGACATACAGTTCAAGTGTGAATCTATCCCTCTATATTATGCAATTTGTACACCCAGAACTCTATCATATCATGCACCTATTAAAAATCCATAACAAGAAAACCATCATTATAATAAGACTAAGGAGCCATATGGCTGGCCTATGGATAGGTATAATTTAGCTTCTCAAAGTATATAGGATGTCCGCCAACTGACCAAAGTGAATTGTTCCTATATCATACATCTCTATAACCAAATGTGAACTATTAAATATGGTGTCATAAAGCACGTGGAGAAAGCTATGAAGTATCTTATAAAGGACATTAGAGTTTTGGACAATTATACTAAAAGATTACTTAACACTTTTTCCCAAGAGCTTCAAATGCAAGTCACCAAAGCCCATGGTGAATTGGAGGATCAAAATTCTACTATCCTTCATAATAAAGAAGAACAGATTAAGCTCCTTGAATCCCAGCTACAGCAAGATCTACAACAGTTGATGATCTTGAGACCCATTGAACCTCTGAGAAAAAATCAATACCTCAAAATCTTATTTTCCAAGTGTCCCATGTTGAGCAGTATCTGGCATACTGTACAACTCAGGCATCTACTCATCTCATTACAGAGCAACTAAACAAATTGGAGAGTGTATTAGAAACAAATCAACTAGTTGAGAAAAACATTAACCAAATCTACCATTGCCTCAATGAAGCTGAACAAAGTTGGAATACTCTCACAGAAGAACTGAAAGCCAAGACTGACAAGCCACCTAAGAGCACTGAATGTAACAGATGAAGTAGGACTTGAATCAGCGCATTGGAGTATTAGAGGATGAGAACAAACTCTTAAAACTTATCACATATCTGCTTTTCAACAAAGTTCATGATCAGGACATACTTTTTAAGAGCTTGGAGAATGATAAAGTCGTTCTAAAAAGAAGAATTAATATGCTAGATGTCACACCATGAAAACTCTAGAGTAAATGGAACAACATCTTAATTCTCTACATGATCAAATATGTTGACTCTTGTGTCAAATTAAGAAAAACAACACACATTATAAAATCACTGAATCTGAAGCTCCTGATATACACGTCATCACAGGATTAGAAGCCACTACCTTTAGCCTACATTTAAGGACAAGCTTACACCTTGCAAATGAAGTATTGATCTTTTCTCTAAATCTATGAAGCTGTGATGAAAGGTGCAACTGATCATCAAAAAGGGTATGTATATTTTATCTTGTTTAAGCCATAAGGCTCAAGGGGTTATGGTGCCCCATATGGACACCCTGAACACCTGGAGAGAAGTGAAGGATGCGCTTATCAAAGTTTTAGCTCCAAGAAAAGATGGAGTATGAAAAAACAGGCTTTCATGAGAATTTTACTAAAAATATAAAACCCTGATCAAATTTGTGGATCCATTTTATAATGTGGCCCAAATGCGTTTAACCTTGAAAATGCTCACATTGAATGATACCATAAAAACCGTTGTTGCTATATATACATAGTATTTATGACCTAGCACGCATGTCACATCAGTCAAATGAAGTTCAAATTTTGTCTTAAACATTAAGAAGCCCTGTTCAAAGTGGTTGATATACACAATCCAGAGAACTTCCAAAAATCTTCCACAAACCCAGAGTATATACCATGGATGAAGCATAGCCTAAGAAGGTGGGAAGCTCAAGTGTAACTACTGCAAAAAAATATTTTCACTAAAGGTATGTGATTTAAGCTGAACTCTGTCCTTACCAAGCAGGGAAAGGGGCAGTTGGCTTAGGGTCAGGTATCTTTAAAGCTGACCAAACCAAAGTAACTTAAAGTGAAACATTGCCAATAGCTTATCTTTCATGCATTAATATTAATTCTAGCAATGAACCTTAAGAGGGCTATGAGGACATAGGTTACTTATTTTAAGGTACACTTAAAGAGCTCACCATTTTGATTGTTTGAATGCTAAAATAGTGATGATGCTCAGGTTCTGGAGGACACTTACATCAGTCAAGTTATTGGGTGTCCAAGAATGATTATATGGCAAGTAATGCTAATCAATACCTTGCACTGTTGATCTGAACCACCCTGAGTGTGCACCTTCTAGTAAAGATAAAGAAGAAATTCCTAAAGCTTTTTTCAAAAACTAAATGCAACGTTTCATCTTAAAGAGGTGTTAACTATCTCACTAAATTCTGGAGGTTCTATTACTAAAGTAAAGGTGGTAATTAAGAAATCAGACTAATGGATATCTTAAATATGGGATCATCTAGTAACGTTGTCTCATCTCTTCTCATCAAGAAGACCAAATTCGCCTCTAGCCCTGAATACACTCAAGAATATAGCACTTTCAGTCCTAACAACATCAAAACAATAGGTGCCTATTTTTACCTGATAATAAAAGCTGTCAATTTAGTTTTCTTAGTTTCCACAGTTGCACTGAATAATAGTCAGTATGCTATACATATTGGGACGCAATTTAAGATCAAGTATCAAGGAGTCATCAATCTAAAAGAAGGTTATTTTCACTCTCCAATTATGAAGCTCCCCTTGTTCTGGATAATATAGACTCTAACAAGAAGGTATACTCTTGTCTTGTCAAATACCCTGTTTATGTTTTGCCTTTGTGACATTCTACCTCTGAAAAAAATAAAAAAATTTCCCAGATTTGGTAGATGCAGCAGAAGGCATACCATTTTATGCTATTAAGAAGGTAAAACTTAAATCAGGAGAAAAAAGAGTTTTTTTTTTACCAACATAACCCTAATTTTACCCCTAAATTGCTTGCTACATATCACTAATGTTATGGAGTCAGTAGATCTAAGACAAGAGTTTTAACAGGAGTTACTCAATCATGCTTATTAGCGGCCTATTTAGCTACTACTTGGAAACCCAACTAATTAAGAAATCTAAGTCAAAAACATCAAGATATTGGGAAAGATCAATCTAATTCTAGTTGATGAAACTGAAAAGGTACATTTAGCATGATACTCACCTTGATTTTGGCCTACCCGCTGATATTAAAATTTGCGCCATTTCTCAAGTCCAAATATATAATACGTTAAATCTGAAGGAACTTTTGAGAGCGCATTAATTGCTTGAAGGTTATAATATGTTTTCTCCACTTCAGATGTTGACTATAGTCACATGTAATACTGTACACTTAGTATTGACGTAGGAGATTAAATCACATACAATTAAAGACATATAGCAAGTCAAAGGTAGAGGAGCAATACACGAATATTAAGCTTAAGCAACTATTGAATGCCAGTTTACTTGTGCCCTCCCAGAGTCCATGGTCGTACCCACTGTTACTTATAAAGAAAAAGAATGGTGGTCACAAAATTTTATAGATTACAGGAAGCCAAAATAGCTTAAAAAGAAGGACAGCTATACAATTCCACAAATTGATAATTATCTGGCACAACTCTATATATTAAATTGCTTCTCCATGATTGACCTCTCCAGTGGCTATTGGCAGA
Organism: Massospora cicadina; assembly: GCA_022478985.1. Classification (NCBI taxonomy): domain Eukaryota; kingdom Fungi; phylum Entomophthoromycota; class Entomophthoromycetes; order Entomophthorales; family Entomophthoraceae; genus Massospora; species Massospora cicadina. The sequence continues at coordinate 18,201 of JAKSZP010019292.1, forward strand.
TAAATCTATCGCCAAAGGATCAAGAAAATTGTGCGTTGATGTGCATGAAAAATTTATCTCAACCTACATGGCCTCCTCAAGTTATTATGCAACGCTATGACTCATTTCAATGGGCAATAGAGCACATCATGAAAGGTCTCAAACTGAACTGCATGATTGTCTGCCTAGATGACAAGATGATGCTCTCAAAACCTTTATCAATTATCTGGACCACCTCAAGTCATTTTTTAATAACTACATGAGAACCACATCAAACTAAATGTTAAAAATACCTTCTGTTAACAGGCTTTGTTTTTTTTTGGACAAACCATATTATGGGATGGAATTCAATCCTTGTACTATAAGGTTGAAGCAATCTCTAAGATGCCTGAGATGAAGAGCCTTATAGATATACATGGTTTTATAAATGATGTGATATTACTACCTATTATCACTATTTTTTTGATCTCATCAAACCTCTTGTCTGTTTGCTTTCTAATAACACCCCTTTATGTAGGGAGTAGAGCAAAGAACTGCATGTGAGACCATGGATGATGTATTAAAAGGAATTCTTATTCTACAACATCTGGGCTATGGAAAACCATTGATTCTATTTACAGAAGCCTCCAGCTTAGCTCTAGGAGCCATTCTCTCAAAACTATATGAAGGCATTGACCACCAGTCGTTTTATTACAGCAAAACGCTTTCAAAGGCCGAGAAAAAAATTCAGTGTTATAAAGAAAAAGTGACTTGCTGTTCCCATTAAGTTGAAACATCTCCTAACCTTCTTGCATGGCATGTACTTTACAGTTGTTACAGACCACGCCTCTAGAGTGGCTGAAAACATGAAAGGTTTGAAAGGGAAAACTAGTCCATCGGGCCCTCAAACTATAGTATCATGACATGAGTATCATCCATCAAACTGAAAAAAAGCACATGAGCGTATATGGACTGACCAAATTGCTTTACTACAATTAGAATAGTGAAGATGAACGGTTACATGACCTACTCATGAAGACAAACTCCTGGGAGGACAAAAATAAACCAGTTTGTAAAATTATTAAAACACTCAAAAAATACCAAAGTTTTTAATGGATTATTACACATAAAGTCAGAATTAACTGGTCATCTTACTTGGAACTTTAGAATGGTTACCAGTGATAATGATAGCCCATAATACTTTAAGACATGGAGTAGCTATAAAAACTTATGAATGGACGAGGGATTAGGACTGTTGGAAAGGAATAATGGTCTCTAAAAAGGAAGTCTTAACGCTTGCATAAATTGTAAAAAATAAATGTTTCATATGGCCAAGTTTTAGTATAAGCCAATGACCCCTCAGTAGCCATTTCATACCATCAGTTTAGATGTCATAGGTCCACTTCCTAAATCCACAGGAGAAAAATTGATATGTCCTCATATTGATTAATCATTTCATGGAATGGATTGAAGAAATTTCCTTTCCACACAGACTTCTAAGGCTACTACTAACTATGTATTATATTTACTAGGCATGGTTGCCCACAAATACTGCTATGTGACAATAAAAAGAATTTTACTTTAAGAGTTGTGAGAATCTTAGCTATGAGCATGGGAACACAACAACAAACTCAGCGCCCAACAACCCATCAATAACAGAAATGTAGAAAGACAAATGTAACATTAGTTTTAATATTGTGCAAGATGGACACTACCCATCTGAATCATTGATACCAATATTTCCTAGGTGCGTTGATGGCTTACAAAATAAGTTTTCATTGTATAATCAAAATGTCAGACTTCAAAAATTTTTAAAGAAAGAGAAAATGCCATACCAGCTTTATTATCCTGCAAAGTTACTAATGATAATGCTGAAGATCCTGAAATAGCATTAATAAGATTAGCCAAAAATTATATAAAATTCAATCAGAGGCAATTATTATAGAGCAAAAACGGTTACAAGAGAAGGCAAGCAGCAAATGCATCCCACCAACCTTTACCCACTTTTGGGAATACAGATTAAGTCTTGTACTATCACAATTGTATAGCACCCTGAGGAGGAAATTAGATTTCATTTGGGATGGGCCATAATCTATAGCCTACAATTGTGGGGATGAATTATTAATCAAGTCTTTAGAAACTGGAGAAACTATCAGCCACGTACATAGCTGATTCCTACGTTGGTACTCCTCTGCAATACTCTTGTTGGGGTGATGTTGGATACCAGAATATCGTACATGATGGGAAGAATATTAATCAATTGTCTCCTATGAGAGAAATAACGCCTAGAACCAATAAAGAAATTAAAAGAATCTCATTAATTAAGTTTTTGGAAAATCAACAAATGGTAAGGCTCAATTCAATAATAATAAAATTCCATTTGACCAATTTGAGCCTAAAATACACTAAGATAAAATCCTACTTAATCAAATGAAGGATCATCAAAATTTCAGGTGACCATTACACTAGGTGGCACATAAGGCTGTAAATTAAGATGTACCTGCAAAAGGGCAAGAATCGATAATCTACCAAATGATTGACATAAGTAATACCAAGTCTCACCCAATTTAGTGCATCCAACATACCTTTTCTCCCTTTAAAAATAAGCTAAAAACATTGTACAATCTGGATGTATCGTCTTGCTAAAAGAATCCTATCTGGATTTCCCATTCATAATTTATTAACCCTTTTCCTTATAGAGCTTATATTGTTATATGTAAAGTATAAAATCCCTATTCTATTAAAATAACATTAGGTCATACTATTTATATCTCCTATTATTACTTGACTTCAATAAGTCCTTATGCCAAAATTATCATAGGATGGATACTGTAGCTGATGGGACCCAAGTGTGACTTGGCACCCTAATAGATAAATAATATAGTTGTTGTGAGTATTAGACTGCATCAGGTATTAATTTTCAGGCTTTAGGCAAAGTTCAATCAGTCACAAAAATGAAAGTTTGATATGGGTTAACAACAATACTGAGAAAGTCTCAACTATATGGGTTAATTACTTAACCTATGGAAAATTAATACTAAAACCCCCATCTAATAATACAAAATGTTGCAATTTGGTCTTGTAACTGAGCAAGATTGGCACAGGTAATGTTGCACTCAAACAGCTATAATTTTATGAAGACAGTGTACTTTAAAAATAATGGAAAAGCTAGATAGAAGATTAAGCCTTTACCTTAATATATATTTTCAATTCTATTGTAGTCTCTTTAGTACTTCCAGCACTGAGGGATCAGCGTAAAGGTAAACCAGAGTTCTTTCAATCAAAATTGATAATAAGAAAAACGTTTCTGAGTTTTGTCCCTTTTATCAATTTCTTGACCCTTCTAATTTATATCTGAGCCTTGAAGGCGTAGCCTGTGAGTTGGCCTTCCTGTTGCTACTAAATCTTCTAGTGCTTCCCTTTTTAGTCTTCTAATAGAATCTGGACAATTCTTTTGAGACCTGATGGTCATCTTCCAATGTTGGGTACCTCTTAGTAAGCATCTTTCCAACTTTGGGCATCTTTAGGGTTTGTGGGATCCACTGATGGATGCCACAAATT
>JAKSZP010019293.1:0-21660 GCA_022478985.1 Massospora cicadina
CAAAAATCCTGACATTCTGTACAATACCTCGTGGCCTGGAAAGGGTATCCACCATGCAAAGACAGTTGGGTCAAGGCATGCGATTGTGCAAACTTTATGGAACTGTTCAATGCTTTCCATATATCCCACCCCAAAGCTCCCCCCCCCCCAAAAAAAGTCATGACAATTTTGGTGATCAAGTTACCCAAGCGCACAAGAAGGTGGCTCTAGTGCAGTTTCCTGGTGGAGGCGCCCTTCCCTTGGAAAAAGGAAAGGGTAATGTAAGTCCCAGGGAATGTCCTCTGGGAATTGATCAGACCATTTTCCCATTCCTGAGAAAGAAGGTGCCAAAGAGAATGGCTGTACCCCTCGTTACTCAGGGCGATCTCGCTCATGTGGTAGATGAGCGCTAGGTAACAGCTCTTCCGCTTTGGATCCCTCCCCCGGTACCCACACTCACCTCAGCAGAACTGTTATGTGAATTTTTGAAATCTGCGCCAAGATCGCTAAAATGAAATTGATCAGAACAAATTTGAGTGGCAATCAGCCCGATGTTTGGATTTCAATTGGTTGGAAAGGGATGAAGACTGATCTATCAGCCAAAATGCCCAACAGTTTTGATTCAGCCAACTTGATGATCAAAAAAATCACCTCCCTCCTAGAATCATTGGGGATCATCCCCGATGGGCAGGTAACAGCATTGGACTCCATCGATGAGGGTTTGAAGCTCCCTGTTGGCAAATAAGGCGTTGCGCCTGACACAACGCCTTTAACCGATTGAATGGCCAGCAACTCGGCATGGGTGGGTTGGGCATCCCAAACCTATTTCCAACTAAATGGGCCCACCCCTATATGGGGTGGCCCTGGGGGATTCCCGCTGCTCATTGGTCCAAACACTGTCATGCCAACTGCCAGAAACGTAGCTGAGCCTCAGTTTGGATGTTTGAGGTTGAACTGACAGCGACTCAGCCTGCTGCCAAATTCCTTGATGTCAGTTCCCAGTGAACTTATCCGCCCCATTCCTGAATAATTCGCCAGATAGGTCAAAATTGAGGGTCCCAATCCCAGCTTGTCCCCACCCAACTGATCACTATTTAATCAGTTGAATTGCACTAAGAAAATTGTTAGTCAATTTTCTTCATTTTCCTTTACAGACAGTTTTTCCAAAAACCAATCAATTTCTATTTAGTTGATTTTCTTTTGGCCACATCCCCTAATGGCTTTTCCCTGGTGGCCCATCAGTCCGTACACCAGATGGGCTCTACCTGTACTTATGGTCACTATGGCCCCACCGTCATAGATTGGATTCAGCAAGTCAGATAATTCTGGCACTTTAGCCCTGCGATCATGAACTTCCAACAACAGTATACTGGGATCTTGTGGCCTTACATCCACCATCTACAAGCAAGGATCTGCCTCCTTGTCTTCCAAGTCAAAGCAACCCCATATACTGGTGACCTTATTGAAACTATTTCTGTGACTCCACCCCCTGCAGTAAGACCTCCAGGGTCTGGGGTGAGCTCGATTTATTTTTGTCCTAGGATCATACTCACTGTAGTTCTACACTAATGATTTGTCATTTCCCAATACCTGGCTCCATACAACGTCATACGGTTGGCAATGCCTCTGACATTCTAGCCTGCTTTTTGGGTGCTTACGCATCCTGACTGACAGGCTGGTCTAAACTTCTTCTGCCATTTCCATGACACCTGTGCAACCAGCTTAACGGATAAAATCAATACCGCCAAAAGTTAACATGGTGTTTGCCAATGCGTCATGGAGGGCGCATTAATGCCAATTGAGCCCATTAATAAGATTATGGCATGACTATATAGGACTGGGAACAGTTATGTGCAATCAAGTATTGGCCCACCTGATGGTGCTGGTATGTGGTGGTAGCATCAGTTAAAGCCCCACATTAATTTCCTTTTCAGCACTTTGACCCTTAATCTAAGAATGGGGCTGCCAATGAGGTGGAGACTGTTGGTGGGAGACAATAAGTCAAATAAACAAAAAATGGGAGCCATGCAGGAGGAGGAGTTGCCAGTAGAAAACTGAGAGTTTGTGGGAATTTTTGGACTGAAAAAGGATTCGTTGTTCTCTCCCACAGGCCCATTAACATTCTCATTTAGATTCAAAGAGAGGTCCAAACCTTTCTCATAGACGCCCAGTCTATTCACTGAATAAACAGCAAGGACTGCATTAGAGAAGCATGTAAATTTAACTTTTAGCGAGGGTTAATTGAACCATCAAAGTCTGATGTGGTGTCCACAGTGTTACTGGTGCCCAAGGCAAGCAGAGAATTATGGCCGTGCATAGACTTCAGGAAGCTTAACGCAGTTATGGAGCAAGGACCCTTACCCCATGCCATTAGTTGAGGACTTCCTCCCAATGGTCAAAGGTGTAACATCTTCACAAAGCTCAAGCTGGAAGATGGTTATAAAAAGGTACCCATGGGACTGGAGCACCAGAACTACACGGCATTCAAATGCTACCTCTGGATGTTACAGTACCGGATAATGCCATTAAACTGTAAAATACATCAGCGGTGTTCCAACATATGATCAACTTGGTGCTAAGTAGGATGATTGTCCATTATTGCATATCATACTTGGGTGACATTCTTGTGTTTTCCCGTACTTGGGAAGCACATTTACATGAAGTGCGGGAGGTCCTGGAAGCGCTGGCGAAGGCAGAATTGCGGCTGAAGCCTTCAAAGTTTGAGTTAAACAAACAATTAGTAACGTTCCTGGGAATGTCATGTCTGGGAAAGGGCTTGGGTTATGCTCAGACAAGCTACAGGCGGTGTGCGTGTGGAAAGCCATGATGGATCAGATGGGCATAAAGAGTTTTTTGGGAATGGTAAATTTCCACCAGCGGTTTGTGAAGGATCTATCACATATGGCCTTGCCACTTATTCATTTGATGCAGGATGTGCCATTTGTTACGGGGGGAGAAGGAACGGGCGTTCAATCAGCTGAAGGAAAAGCTCATTTTGGCACCTGTCATCACTCATCTGGATCCTGATAAACCTTTTGTAGTCAATATGGATTCCTGAAAGCCATGGGTCAGTATGGTTACAGAAAGAGGTGTAAGGGATGGAGCACCCAATGTATTATTAAATCTGGAAGCTGATTCCAGCAGAAGCGAATTATCAGATATATGACAAGGAGCTAATTGCTTTGGTCTCAACTTTGCAGGAGTGGCAGAACCACCTTCTGTATGCCTGACACCCTTTTGTAGTCCGTACAGATCATTGGGTGCTGAAGTATTACCCTAAGCCCCGGAAGAGGAATCAGCGCCAAGACCATTGGCATGTTTAGCTGGTTCAATATGGTTTCTGGGTAGAGTACTGACTGGGGGCAGTCAACGCCTTGGAAGATTGGTTGAGCTGGGATGCAGGGCTAGCATATGAGAAGATGGAGTTGGAGGAGTTTAACATGAATACCATGTTCCAGTCAGACCAGTTTTCCATGATAGTAATCAAGGAAAGCGAGTTAGGGGAGGAAAGCTGGTGGAAGCAAAGGAAGTCAGCATTTGGTCATTAGTTGTGAGCTGAGACAGCTGAGGTCCAGTAGCATGGTCATCATCAGACATACTGGAATAAAAATGGAATTTTGTACCATGACTTGCAATTGTGGGTTTCTAATTTAACCTTACAATAGAAGGTATTTCAGGTGTCGCATGACCACCCATTGGTGGGGCATCCAGGGGTCAAAAAGATGGTTAAATTGATGTGGCAGAACTTATTGTGGGTCAGACTTTGGAAGGATATTATGAAGTATGTGGTAGAATGCTTGGTTTGCACTTGGTTAAAGCCTTTGAGGAAGCCGCCTGTGGGTAAGTTAGTCCCACTCCAAATGCTAAGATAGCTGTGGGGGTCAGTTAGTATAGATTTTATTATAGGATTACCAAGGTCTAAGGGAAGGATGTGATAATAGTTATTATCAATCAGCTGATTAAATACACCAAGTTTTTCCCGTGCCCCTTAATTTTTTAACCAAGGATGCCACAAAGATTTGCATCGATGAAATATTCACCCAAGTTGCCTACCAGTGGAGATTGTTTTGTATCGCAGACCTCAATTCATATAAAAATGCTGATCAAATTTTACGTGAATTTAGAGATTCGCCCATGTAGGGCTTTGGTGTACCATCCCCAACTTAGGGACATGCGGAAAGGGTAACCCAGATATTGGAACAATACCTTCAATGCTACGTTTTAACCATCAGAAAAATTGGTCACTTGGGTCAGTTTGGCCCAGTTTTCTTATAATAACCACTGTCAGTCGTCAATGGGGATGACCCCATTTTTTGCAAACCATGGGTTGAATCTGGAATTTGACGGGGGGTCAAATGGCAGAGTATGCCAGGGGGGCGGACAAGTTATCCTGCAAGTTAATGGACATCAGGAAGAAGTAGTGTGGGAATCTGGAGCATGCTATGGCGTGGCAGAAGAGACATGCGGACTGATGAATAGCGCCAGATCTGTTGTTTGCTCTGGGAGATTGGGTGTTGGTAGCGGCAAAAAATTACGTCATACCGTTGAAAAACTGAAAGCTTGAACTAAACTTTTTGGGTCCGTATAAGGTGATTAAGGTTATCAATAAGGTTGCGTTTGAGCTGGACCTTCTAGAAGGGTCAAAGGCCCATCTGGTCATCTATGCCTCACAATTTTGGGAGTTTCTAAGGGTGAGGACTGGAGCGGCCTGGACTATTGAACCATGGGAGGTGAGTGACTAGGAGTACAAAGTTGAGCAGATACTTAATGAGCGATGGGTGAGAGGCTAGTGGATATTTTTTGTGTAGTGAAGTGGGTATTCAGTGGAGGAGGAGACCTGTCAGACACCAGAAGAATGTGTGCGCTGCCCAGAGAAGAATGTGGGAATCCTTGGCTTCAAGGGGGGTGATGTGATGGATTGGGCTCATACTTATACGCACATTGACCTAATGGACGAAATTTTGGATTCTGCTGCAAATTTGCAAGACAAGTTGAAAGATTCTTTGCTGGAGGAGGAACAGATAGAAATCAGAGTCATATGTAATAAATTTAGAAATTCATTAATAAGGGCTTATCTGTTGTAATGCGTGATTGATGTCCCAAATCCTCCAAATCATGATTTACTGGGATATAGAGATTTCGCACACAATGATCTGGTCATTGCTCAAAACTCTGGGATAAGAAAGCCATGTTAAGTAAGTTTTGTGATTCTATAAAAAAGGAAAATGATAACTAATAATTTATTTTCGTATTTAGGAAATTAACACAAAAATCAATAAATATTTGCTTGATTAGAAAAGTTTTATTTAAATTATTATTTAAAATTCGATTGGGAAAGATGAGCACAATGAGCAGGCTGGCCCAGGCGTTGGCCTCATTCTCAACTCAATTGTGGAGTCAGACGCTGCTGCTTGCGTGCACCTTTTCTGAACCATAGTCTAATAGTACATCACAACCTCCAGTAATGGCGTGCAGGTTCAGAGGTGGATTTTCGCCAGTTTTTCAGTCATGTGGTTGGTATCATGGTTGTACCTCCCATCTCCTTCGTCACATATTGACGCAAACACATCTGTTACACTTTGAGCATTATATATCATTTTTATATCTTACAATGAAAACTTCTTTTGCAGTATCTGCTATTGTTATTGTAGTTCTTATTTAATGCTTATAATGTCAATTTAATATATTTTATTCTCAGAGGTTCAGACTTAGTCTTCTTGTCAGCAAAAATTAAGAGGAGTTCCTGTGTGCATAGGAACAGCCAGCAAAATGTATAATTCCAATGCTTTAACATGGCTGGACATCCTTGAAACCATAAAAAAAGTCCCATGTACCTAAGAACAATGCTATGAATCGCCTGGTGATGTACCCTGTGAACAAATGACTTATTGCAAGTGGCATAACTCTTTACATCAGTACCCCCTGTTGAGCGGTCTACTTTGGCAATAAAATACAAGCTTGTAGCTGCCAATCTGATCCCATATCATCTCAGCTGCAACCCCCACCTAGCCTTTTCCAACTCTGAACTGGTTAGTACAATACCGCTCTATGCTTTTATCCAATCTTTTCAAAATGATAAATGGATCCCGCCACAGCTTCATGAAAAAGTCGAAGAATCTAAATTCATTGTGCATTTTAAAGAAAACTAAGGTATTTAGTCATAGAAGGCTTTTTTGAGGAGTTGCACAAAAGTATAATATTATAAGAGGAATTATTCTGCATGATGGGAAGGTCTGGGTACTCAACAAGGAAACAAGAAAAGATTCTCAAGGCCTACCAAAAGCATCCCCTATCCAGCCACCCTGGTGTTGAGAAGACCCTAATCTTGATTATATAATACTACTCCTGGATTAAAATGATTTTTCTGATGCAAAAGTACCCCTCCAAGTGCCTAACTTGTTATTAGTAAAAGCCATTGCATTTCGAGCCACAGAAGAAGATGAAGCCCCTAATTCCCCGTTAGTCCCTAGACCTCCATCAGTATCAATTTAATCACATGTATGCCTTAGACAAATAGATTTGACAGTAATGGTGTTGGTAGACCACCTCTTTAAGCACATATAATTCCTCACGTACACCTTGCACATCATTTTAAAGGAAGCAGATGAGATTATAACCAAATTTATATATTACATACATGGCTTGCCTGACAAAGTAGTATCAGATTGTGACCCTTAATTTATATTATAATCCTTGGACCACTTTAATCTAATTTAGGCACTAAGCCTTGCCGCTCCTCTGTTATAACCTACATTCAGATGTCCAAATGTAAAGGGTAAACAAGGCTCTTGAGTATTATCTCCAACACTATATCACTACCTAACAGGACATCTGAATCACTTGGCTTCCCCTTCCTAAATCATCTTTAATACCATGCTCACTTATTCATGGGTATTCCCTAGAATTTTCTAACCTCAGTTAACATCCTTAAATATTTTATGGACACCCTAGTTGAGTGTGTAATGGTTTTTACAAAAGGCAATATACCAGATGTCCCTTCTACCAATTTCTTACAAAACGTCTACTCTTAAACCCATGTCATGAGAGACACCAAGAGTGTACTAGAGAGTAATTTCTCATTTTTTGGACGGAACCCCCATTACATTAAAACATTAAAATTTAACATATCAGATTGAGTAGCGGTTAAGGAAAATCAAGCCTCTTTTATATATGAAGACGTCTTAATAAATTTACCATTTGGTTGGAATGATGTCATATGCAATATTTTGATATCTTTTGACTAAAGATATTTGCAGTATGATAATAACACCAATGACACCTCCAAAGACTATTAATTAGGCCCCCTTTTATACCTTTTAGAGTCCAAAAAGTTTACAACTTGGCTAATGATGAAGGAATGATCAAGGCAAATAATCTAATGGAATTGACCATAACTTTTATTAAAATATCACTCAAAAATAAAGTCAGCCAATTTTGAAAGTCAATCAAACCCTGAAGTGAGGCGAAATTAAGTATTGGTATCTACTGAATCTCGACCCAATCAGTATATTATAAAATTGGACAACAAAGTAATTACCAGAAGAGGTGCTGCTGCCCCAGATTCAAAAGCAAGCATTTAGCAAGGGGCCATCGAACATCATGGTGTAAAGATGTCCATTATGTGATGGAATTTGCATATTGAAGCATTGGAAAAACTAAATGACACCACCAAGGCAAAGATCAAGATGATAATTGCTAGGGGTTTTTGAATCCCCTACAATATCGCTAAACCCCACTACCATTTACTTTCAATTTAAATTTATTTTGTATCTTGGTTATAAACCAAAAATTATAAAAATACTTACTTTTACTTTAATAAATAGTCCCTTACCATATAATTTTAAGTTTGTCCTTGTTTAACATTTTATTTTGGGTTTAAGTGAAGAGATTTACAGTAACCAGTATGTTATCTAAAAAATTGAGCAGAAGATATAGTAACCAGTCTGGTAACTGCTCAGGAAGGGGACATTCAGTTAAGAAAATTTTGGATTACTATGACTGCCAAGGAAGAGGTTTGAGGTTGTGTTAAATTTTGTGCTAGGCCAACTTATCAAATTATTTTCGAGAGTGTTAAGCTAAATACCGCCAGTAGGGCGAACTTTTCCAATAAGCAATCTATGTTATATTAAAAAGTATCTTAAGAGAATTTTCGCATTGAAAATGATCATGTACTCAGATGGTCTCCTGATGTCTAATCTGTGTGTAACAGAACCTCTCCACAACAAGTTGGACTCTCAAGTTAAGTGAGCTAGGGCTGATGAGATGACGGCGGTTCTCACTACAGGGGTGACACCATCAGACCAGAGTGAAGAGCATAAGATTCTTTAAGAATTGATTGATAATTAAGATATGGAGGCCTATTACAGTGTAAATTTTTTTGAACTCCTAAAGAGAGAGGAGGAAACAATCCAATTCAAAACGCTATACATTGAATCTAAAATATCATATCTATGAATCAACTTAACCGTGTAAAGGAGACCTCTAGGAGAGCATGAATTGCCTCCATTTCACTTGTGAGTGGACTTTTTAATGTGAAGAAGATTAATCCACTTATAGAGGGATAGAAGACAGAATGTTATTTTTAAAACAATAATGTAGTGAACATCCGCATCTGAACAGATATACAGAGAGTTTGGAACAGTACAATTGCATGATGCAAAACATGGACACGAATTTGGATGAGTAGAAGTCTCAACTAAATATTGTACCAGACCCTGCCTCATCTCAACCAGCTACTCATATAAAGACACCAATTTGGCTAATCATTTAACTGCCACGCAAATGAGCATGATGCGCGATGTACCTATTACAGAGGACCCAAACTTCAATCCTTACTTTAAGACGATGTAAAACATGGATAGGGATCCATTGAAGGCTTCTTTTAGAAGTAAAAAACAGTATGGATGCTGTGAGTGATTGCCAGAAGGCACACCACATACAAGGTTACATGAGTTTTAAGGCTCAAGAGATTCTCAAAACAAGTTTATGACCTGGCTTAACCTAAACTGAATTAAGGAGCTTTTCCTTGTCAGATTTTGGACTTTCTAAGGCTTCCAATACATGGACAAGACTTCCTACTCATGAAGATGGGATAGAATGAGTCAGTCACTAACTACGCTGCATAATACTACTTAAAGGCTCAACAAATTTGGACAACTAGAACTTTGGATATATGAACTGCAAAAATAGAGGTTGAGACTAGTGGGGAGTCTAAAGCAGGCCTTTCAAACCCTGATGAGGTTCACGGGGAGCAATGAGTCAGATTAAACCTAAACAGGCTCAGAGGTCCATATAAAATAGTTGGTTATCTGGCTAAATAGAGGCAAGAGATTCCAATAGAGAATGTTATGGGACTTTACCTAGACAGATTCAGAATTCCCTCAAGAAATAATTTTTAACATAAGTCCTACTAGCTATAGTAAAATGTGGAGAAACAAAAAAATAGGGATTTTCATTAGAGAGAACTTCACAGAAAGCCTAATTAAAGGTAAGTAAGTAAAGGTTATTTTTGAGTAAATAATCATATCTTTAAATCGTGCTATGAAAATTAAGTATAGTATAAGGGATATTGTAACAAATGGGAATCCTAAGTGCACATCCGCAAGATACACCACTCCCAGTTGAAGAGTTGCCTCTTCCCAATAGGTGTAATGTGTATATGACATAATTCCAAGATTGGTTGTGCCCATTGGCTTAGCCTAATAGGCTGAGGTATTTTGAAGAACCATTTCACTACCCTCTACCACCAATGGAATCCACTTGCTGGACAATCACAAGTCTGATGTATTGATAAGAGTGGTTCAGAGGTGAATGATGAAAAAAATCAGCCAAAGGACCCTGGTCGATTCTTAGTGGAACCCTGCAAATTGGGGTGCCACTTTTATTAATAAAACTTGGGCAAATATGACTAGTTCTGGTAGTTGGATTGTGCTGACCATGTAGGGGAATCAAGGAAGCAATTCAAAGGTCTCTCCTCATCTAACAATAAATTAAGTTCAACTCACACCATGGAGACTGGTCCCTTTTATAGGTCTGGAGGGATCCTCACAAAGTGCAAATATTTTCCCATTAAATGATTGGGTAAAATATATCAAACCCCTACCTCATGGATGTTAACTACCTGTCATCACCCTTCGTCAGCCTTTCCTTGAAGTAAGGCGAGTTTCAAACAATCCAATAGGTCCACCGCCCATATTAACTAATTCAGAATGTATTAAGCAAACCAAACTTTGAGCCTCAACACTTTAAATACTAAGTATTGACTTAATAAGAGGATTTATTTCTTACCCTACGGCTATTAATAAATATAATAAAACAGCTTTCTAGTATTTTAGGGTTTTTTTATTTTTAATGTAAGTGGTGCATTTCAACCTTCCAATAAAATTGTTGGATTTTAGGTGCAAAACGCACCAGCGAGCATCTGAAAAGCTTAAAATCCAACAAGTGGAGATCACTACAGGGGAGCCTGTACACCACAATATAACTATTTAAATTTGAGCTTGGTGGGGAAACTACCCTTCACAACCTCCCCGTTTCAGCTGTGTCTAGAATCACTGCATTAAAGCTTCAGCTAGCTAGTGCCTTATCCCAACTTAAAAAGCTCAAGCCGCACCCCTCTCAAGGCCTTTGTAAAGCCTCTCACACCATTCACAAACCCCCTTTAAGGGACAACTTTATCCCGGGTGAGGGCAGTATTGCAACTTTCCTCTTTGTGTATGAATCTGCGATGGAAAGAAAAACTGACCAGAAAAAACTCAAAAATATCCTTCTCTGCTTGTGTTGTATGGCTTAAGAGATAATGGTTTTCACTATGACCACTCTTGGCACCTGGGTGGAGGTGAAATAAGCGCTTATAGACGAATTTGGCTTCCTACAGAGTTTACAATGGAAAAAACAGGCCTTTATGTGCCTTAGCCTGCTAGAGGGAGAACTAATCCCCTCTTTTGTTGAGCAATTCTATAGTAAAACTCAACATCTGTTGCTGCTAAACTGCTACCTCTAGATGATGCCATTGCTGCTATCATGGTTGCCTTGGCATCTCAAACCAAATAACAATACACATCTCTGCAGTCAAGCGCACCTTCCAAACCATACAGGATAACAAAGAGGCTCTGCTAGCAGTGGCTGATTTTCATGAATTTGAACCTCTGCAAAACTCTATGAGGAAATAATTTACTTTAACCCCTCCAGCTACTTCAATGGCTATTTCCCTCTGGAACCCTGTTTTCGCAAAGCTGTAGCAACAATATGCTCCTCCACCATGTGAGGATAGCCCAAAAATCATGGATGTGATGGGACAGTGCTCCTTTTCGTCTTCAGCTCAAAAATCTCAGTTGGGGAAAGCTGTCTTCCCTTTGCCTTGCTCATCTTTTTTCTTCAGAGTGGTCTTCTCAAGTGGTTTTTAAGCCTGCTCTTCAGCCTAAACTTCTTTCTTGGGTGACAATCGCCCCCACTAACAATGTGTTAAATGACCAGGTCACAAACGCTAAACCGCCTGTTTCCCAAAAGCACACAGCTGCTGATTGATCAAAAGCTGGCGTAGTTGAAGCCTTCACTTCCACAATGTTATCCCCTTCATTATCTCCTCCTACAATCTCTAGCTCAAAATCTGTAGCCATGTGGAAGCTCAAACCCCTGCATCTAAGGTTAAATGTAGAGCCGTAACTATAACAGCGTCTCCTCAAAATGTTACCCAGGTAACTGAGCGCCTACAGGACCTCCCCTGCAACAAGAGAAGCTCTGATCTTACCTACCAACCAATGGAGTCATTGATGTGCATTGAGATCCCTCTGACGACGAATCTGAAGTTGGTTGTGAAGATGTTGGTCACTATGTCCTAGGAGTCCCGGGTAAAGTGGAGGTACCTGACCAATTGAACCCAGAAAGAGTGGATATGGCTAGGATACTCCGCAAAACATACCTTTATCAGGTGCTGAGAGGTCTATAGTTTCTTGATACTGCCATCGACGCTGACCAGCTTATTGCCACGATGATCTGTCCACTCAGAGTGTGTATAGAATGCAGATATCTAAAGAAAAACCCTGAAACTTCTAAACGCCTTGCTTCTACATTCCAGCTGAATGAGGTCCTCGCTCTTCCCCCCAACTTGGGTGGAACTTCAACAAAAGTGGAGGTTATTGTCAACAAAGTATGAGTCATTGCTATCCTTAACACTGGATCACCCGTGAACATTGAATCATTAAATTTTATGATAAAATTAAGATGGCCCCTGACCTCGACTATACACAAGAGTTTGGAACTGTGGGGCAAACAACACTCATGCCATTAGAGACTACTCTTTTCTGCCCATTTGTTTTGGGGAGCTCCTCTTGTCAGCTAAAGTGGTGGCCTTAGCCAACAATACCTAAGATCTACTCATTGTTACCCAGTTCATGTTCAATTATATAGGTGTTATTAACCTGGAAGCATGGTTATCTCTCCTTGATTAACTATGAGGTTCCACTGATTATGACAAATGATGAGCTTATTAAGAGGAGTATGCTTTCACAGTTGAGTTCCCAACTTATGACTTATCTTTACATCACACCATGGCAGGACTGCATAAAAAATATTGCCTCAATCTGTGGATACTCTTGAGGGTATCCCTTTATATGCTTCTGAAGAGGTCATGATCAAAGCGGATGAAAAACGAGTAGTTGACACTAAGATTACCTTACAAATCCCCCACAACTTCTAATTTCACCTAACCAGCATTGACAGAGTTAGTCCTTTGGAGCCCAGAGCTTTGCCAGGCGTGCTAGACCCTTCCTATCACCGACCTATCAACCTTTTGTTAGGGAATCTCACCAAGAAGGATATGGATGTAAAAAAGCCTCAGGAGATCGGAAGATGCATGATGATTCCCTTTAAGGAAATAAACAAGTTCACTGTATTTGAATCTATGTCAGATATGGGCCTACCCGATTACCAGTCTTTATGTACCCTAAACATCCAAAATATCACCGATGAACTAACCTCAGCTGATCTGGATAATGTACACACCTTACTTTAGTCCTATAGCGACATTCTCTCTACCTCTAACACGGACTATGGTCACATTAAGGGTTGGACTCATACCATTGATGTTAGTGATGCTCGGCCTATCTGCTCCAAACCCTACCACAAATCCAAAGTTGAGGAGCTACAGATGCGGACGGAGCTCAAGAAGCTGCTGGACGCTGGGTTGTTGTTGCCATCCCAAAGCCCTTGGTCAACCCCGCTCCTATTAATAAAGAAGAAAAAGAGAGGTCATCATATAGTTATGGACTACCGTAAGCTGAATAATCTCACCAAGAAGGACAGCTACCCCATCCTTCACATAGATGGCGCTCTGGCCCAACTCTCTGGGTCTAATTCTTTTCCGCTATGAACTTGGATAGTGGGTATTGGCAGATGGACCTCTTCCACAGGATCAGGAGAAGTGCGCCCTTATCTGCAGCGATGGTTTGTTCCAACCCACTCAGCTACCTCAGGGGGTGTGTAATGCGCATGCTACTTTTCAGCGGGCAATAAATCACATTCTCCAGGACCTTAAACTGAGCTGTGTGATTGTCTACCTCAATGACATCACTGTCTTCTCCAAGACGTTCAACGAGCATCTCACGCACTTAAAGGAGGTGTTTTAATGCTTGTGGGCATCCAACATAAAGCTAAAGCCCTATAAATGAAATTTCTTCCAAAATAATTGGACTTCCTTGAGCAAGCCATCTCACAAGATGGGATACAACCTCTAAAAGATAATGCTGACGCGATACTTAAGATGCCCGCGCCTAAAACCCTTTGTGACATCCAGGTTAGTGGGAACTATAGGTTATTACCATCAATTCATCCCCAAATTCTCCCAGCTCAGTGAGCCCCTTGTACGTCTCTTGGCTAAGAACACTCCAATCCATCGGGGTGCTGAACAAAAAGACGCGTTTGAGACCCTTAAGGAGATGCTGTTACAAAGGCCCACCCTCCATCCCCCTGATTATGGAAAGCCCTTCCTGTTTTTCACAGATTCCTCTGACTATGCCGTTGGAGCTATCTTGGCTCAGTTTATGAGAATGGGGTTGATCATCCCATATCCTACTTCAGCAAAATGCTTTCAAAAGCTGAGCCTAACTACAGCGTCACTGAGAAGGAGTGCCTTGCTATCCTGCTCACTGTCAAATACTACCACTCTTTTCTATATGGGACATCATTCAAAGTAATCACTGACCACGCCTCATTGAAGTGATTACAGAATATGAAAGATCCCACTGGCGGTTGGCTCGCTGGGCTCTTAAGCTCCAGCACTACAATATGACCATTGAGCATCGAGCTGGGACGCGCCATATGAATGTTGATGGGTTGACGCGGCTGCCTGTCCTTCACCTTGACAATAGCGAAGCAGAGAGGTTGCATGACCTCCTAATGACTCCTGATGCATGGGCTGATGAAGATGAACCAGTACAAAAGATGCTATAATGGCACTTATGCAACACAAAGGTGGAGAGTAGGAAGTTATATAAGAAAGTAGGAGTAAATTTGTTACCCTATCTTTGGCCGTCAGAGCGAGTAACTTTCATCTTACAGACTCTCACTAGCATGGGTCATGGCGGAGTACGCAAAACCCATGAGTAGATAAAAGAGCGGTACTACTGGAAGGGAATCATGGAAACAATAATGATAGTCTTAAATGCCTGTCTGACCTGTAAAAAACAATCCAGCTTTAAGACCTGATATCAGTATCAATCAACAATACCCTGTTAAAATCTTGGGCTTGGACGGTGGCTCACTTTAGGCCCTAGATTTCAACTGCACAGATTCGTGGATTCTTGTGTTGATTAATAATATGAACTGGGGCAATAATAGTATGAAGGCTATTATTTTGGTTGGTTGCCCAAAAGCCACGTTGAGTGAATTGTCCAACTTTAGACAGGTACTTCTTCGTCTTGAAGATGTTCTTGTACTGGTAGAGAACACTTTCCCTATTCCCTTCTCGCAGAGCCAAGCGGAGATTTTGATATAACCAAATTAGGGATATCTGATTCTTGCACTCTTTTCTTAAGAGTAATGTTTAAACAACCAACGTTAAAACAACTAAGTTATTTTCAGTTTAATCTGCTTTTATTAGGGAATAATTTGGGGTTTTTATAGTTAGAATTGGCACACAACTTTTCAGCTGTCCGCTGGGAATTATTTATGCACCTATGCTGGTTTGAACCTCAGTGTTAGGCACTGAATCTCGTCGGGTACTGTTGCCTTGGGTTTCTTATGCAGCATAAACCTTGGGTGTTTGGAAACCAAACAATTGGTATTAGGGACTTGAAACCAATTGTTTCAGCTGATGACAATTCTACTCTTCATCCGGCGTTCAAAAATTTTGGTATTTTCTAACAATACCAATCCATTCCACTCTGAATGATTCAGTACAATTTGACTATTGGGTGCTTTTCCCCTATCATATTGTTTGTTTTTGTCAGGGATGATGCCCAACGAAATTCTCATCTGTCAGCGGCCTCAAATATCATTGGGGATGATGCCTGACAGTAATTTCATTAGTTGGCAGCCTCAAATAACATTGGGGTTAATGCCCAATGATAATCCCATCAATTGGCCGCTGTTGCAAATCCTATATGATTATAATTTAATCATTGAATCTATTAATCGGTTAAAGGGCTTGATTATGTGGTCATCTGAAATTCTGACACACCCCAACAACCTTTCTACACCATAAGTTTAGATGTGACAGGTCCTCTACCTCAGACCACCAGCAGTAATTGTTACATCTTGGCTAGAATTAATCGTTTTACCAAATGGGTTAAAGCTGTTACTCTCCCCGCTCAGACTGCTAAGGCCACTGCCACTTTCCTACTTCAATATATCTTTAAACGTCATAGTTGCCCCCAAGTCCTTCTTTGTGAAAATGGGTAATTTTACTCATGAGTGGTAAACTCCTAGACACCTCCATGGGAGCACAACAACTCTTTTTGGTCCCCTATAACACATCCACCAATGTTGCCATAGTAAGAGAAAATGGGACCTTGGTCTCTATACTTTTGAAAATGGTTAACTCTGGCTCTCTCCAATGGGATCTTTACTTACCCAGTGCCCTCATGGCTTACCATATCATCTACCATTGCATCCTCAAGATATCTCCTTTCCGTGGGTTATATGGTCGAGAACCTGGGATGCCTGCTTTGCTATCAAAAGATGTTTTCTCCTCTAAGACTGATCCTAATCAAGCCATTAAGAAGTTGGCGCAGCACATCATCCAGCTACAGTCTGAGGCGATGACTAATTTAGCAAAAACTGTCACTAATGAGGGACAAGCGGCCAATGAGCTCTGACCACCACTCCCGTCCTTCCAAGTGTCAGACATGGTACTCTACTACCACAACAGTATCATGCCTATAAAAAAGCTTGGGTCCATCTTGGAAGGGCCTTTCATTGTCACCTATAAGCGAGGGGATGAGTATTCCATTAAGTGCCTCACTTCTGGCTTTACTATCAACTGAGTACATGGATGGTTCTTGCAACCTTATTACCCCCTGCTACTCTTGAAGGGGGTAAAGTTGGACAATTACAAGTCCGATATATTGATAAGAGTGGTTTGAAGGTGAATGATGAAAAAATCGGCCAAAAGATTTGGTCAATTCTCAGTGGAACCCCAAAGATTGGGGTAACATTTTTATTAAAAAAAAACTTGGGCAAATAACTTAATTCAGGCAGTCAGATTGTGCCAACTTTGCGAGGGAATCAAGGAAGCCATTCAGAGGTCCCTCCCCTTCTTAAAACGAATTCAGTTTAACTCACACTGTGAAGACCAGACCTTTATAGTGTTCGAGGGATCCTCAAAAAGTGCAAATATTTTACCATCAAATGATTAGGTAAAATATATCAAACCCCTACCTCACAGATCTAAACTACCTCTCATCGCCCTCCATTGGCTGATTCCTGAAGTAATGCGAGCTTTAAACAATCCAATAGGTCCACCGCTAATATTAACTAATTTAGTATGTATTAAGCAAACCAAACTTTAAGCCTCAACACTTTAAATAATAAGTATTGACTTAATAAGAGGGTTCATTTCTTACCCCCACGGCTATTAATAAAATATATAATAAACAGCTTTCTAGTATTCTAAGGTTTTATTATTTTATTGTAATTGGTGCAAATCAACCCCCCAATAAAATTGTTGGACTTTAGGTGCAAAACGCACCAGCAAGCATCTGAAAAGCCTAAAATCCAACACAACAGAGCACCATGTCTCATCCTCACCACAAAACTCTGTTACAAGGCCTGGAGCTGATCAAGCCTCTGCCACCTGGGGATTCATCAAGGCTCAATCCACTGGATAACTCTGAATTAATCAGGTCTCTGGCACTTGGTTCACACTACAGGCCAAGATGCAGATTTAGTCCAGTCTTTTTGGAATACTCACTTAAATCAGGGAATATTAGATACATGACTAAAAATGGAGAAAAGCCCCACAAAGTTAAGAAGTACCTCAAGTGCAAAACTCTATGATCAATGCAAAATTTAAAAGATATAACTAAAATATTTAATTAAACTAACTCTTATTTCAGCATTAACAGTGTAAGATTTTCAAGGTGAGATTTGTCCCATGAATCCTACCTCAAAATAGGAATACATTAAGAAAAGGAGCTAAATTATTTGATATAAAAATTTAAATGGTTATCAACTGGAAAATTCCTCCAGCGTGTTTACCAACCTCAAATGCACTGAATTGGAAAGCTAATCATGTGAAATCATCTAAATCAACTGAACTCATCAGATCGACTGGATTATGAATTTTATATTGATTCAGGGCATGTTCTATAGTTTTCATTACAAAAAACACTATTTGATGAATTTTTTGTCACATCACCCCCACTAAGAGGAAGCCAGGGATGTCCCGATTGGGCTACAGAACTCAGAAGCAACACAAAATTTAATACAAAATTGGCTTTTTAGAAAGGGACTTTGGAAAGGCATGGGGAATCCAAGGTCTCAGATAAAATGACAATCCCTTGGAGGTCCTCGTTAGGAGTTGCCTTGACTGCTGGAGTCCTTGCGCCACATCCACCTCTAAAAAAGTTATCAGGAGCCACAACCCTGAAACTTGACATTGCTTTTGGTGCCACTTGGGATGGCAACCAGACCCATCTAGCAGGATGCTTAGTGATAGCAGCCTGCTTAAAAAATAGACTTTGGTATAGTGTAACATGTGGGAATCCTAAATTACCATCTGCCAGTAACACCACCCCCAATTAAAGAGTTGCAACCGTCTAATAAGGGTAACGTGTATAATAACTAATACCAAAATTGGTTGTGCCCATTGGCTTGGCTCAATTGGCTGAGGTATGGTGGTGTACCAGTCTAACCACCCTCTACCACCAATGGAATTCACTGAACACCATGTCTCATCCTCACCACAAGACCTCTGCATCAAGTCATGGAGCTGATCCAGCCTCTGCCACCTGGGGATTCATCAAGGCTCAATCAACTGGATCACTCTGGATAAATCAGGGCTCTGGCACTAATTCACATTACAGGCTCAGGTGGATTCAATCCAGCCTCTTTGGACCACTCAGTTACATTAGGGGAATATTGTATACATAGCTGAAAGTGGAGAAAAGCCCCACAAAGTTGGACGGTATCTTGAGTACAACACTCTAGGACCAAAATGAATTTTAATATGAATAATCTTAAATAAGTCAAATTAAATTTACAATATTTAGCGTCAACAGAGTAAGAATTCCAAGTTGGGGATTTTCCAATTGATCCCACCTTTAAATAGGGGATACAAATAGAAATGAAGCTTAACTTATTATGTTCTATATAGGTTTAACTGATTAACTGGAAATTTCTCCAGCGCGTTTGTCAACCTCAAACGCACTAAATTGTAAACTAATCATGCAAAAAACATCCAGATCAACTGAACTTATCAGATCGACTGGATTATAAATTTTGTATTGATCTATGGTATGTCTATATGTTGTTCATTATAAAAACCCTATGTGATGAATTGTTTTATTACAGATATAACGAATTATTGGAGCATACCCTGTTGGAACTGGAATCAGGCCTGGATTTACTTTCCTGTATCTTTTACAGGATAAAAGGAAGTAGGCAACAGAAAGGGTGAGATAAAGCTTGTAGAGGGATTTATTCCTTACATGAAGGAAAAATAGTTGAGATAAGGATTATCAGCCTGGATTATCAATTAGTGGATTATTTCAGCTGTGATTTATTTTCTGTCAGAGAACATTGTAATATTAACTAACTTGGTTGATGCTAAATAACTTGAAGTAAATAAGAGATATTATGCATTAGTCATGACAAGACATTGATTAAAGTAATAGTAAATAAAAATTGAGATTTCCTAAAACAATAAATAATTTGGAAGCCCCGAGTTGAGGCTTCAACCATACTATCAAGAATCCTAACAGAGCACCCTTTAAGCCTCGATTGGGGATGACAATTGTAGTTTTCAGGTTGAAAATTGTTGCATAGTCTCAGAACTCCAGGATTAAGATAAATATATCACCTTGAGGTATTTAAGGTAAACCTTGGCCTGGGTAACAAGAAGTGAGTTGCAATGCAGTCAGTGGTGTGGCAGCATATCTCATAAATATAAAATTTATTTAACTGAAAGATCTTGATCCTGAAAAGGCGGGTAGCCCAAGGTATAGTTAGTTCACTAGTACATTAATGGAAACTTTAGTCCCAGCAATAGGACGGAAGGACTGGTTAGGAGGATAAAAGGCATTTGTTTTAGGCTTAGGTCTAAAATAGAGTAAATGTTGAGATTTTCAATGTGGTATATGTTCTGGCCAAGATAGTCAATGGCACCAGTTTGAGGGTCAAGATAGACAAAGGTCAGAGGAGCATAGGCGGCCTTCTGATATTTCCAGCAGATGGGAGCAACGATGAAGTAGAGGGGGAAAGGAGCAAAAATGATAGAACAGCCTCGTTAAGCAGCCATATTGTTATCTTCAACTGACTAGAAAGTTGAACCAAAAGTGAGTCCAGGGATAGAGGAAGAGATCCATCATATGGAGAAACATTGGCATCCTTGGGAACTTTGAGGATCCTTTCACAATCAAGAGAAGGCTTGGTAGTGAAGCAAACAAATTTTCTCAATGTGGTAGATGTCAAAACAGGATTGGAGATGGTGGAATGTCTGAGCATGTTGCTATTAACCTCAAGGCAGATTAGGTTGGTAGCACTGCTAGTCATTTTGATGGAGGTGGAGCCCACATTGGTGAGAGAGGAGTTCAAAGCTAAAGACGAGGTGATAAATGCAGCTATAGTGAATTCAAAAATATTTGTGGCGTAAAGAGAAAAAGGAAAATTATTTGGCAGGTAGACGAAGGCAATGAAATTTTGAGCACACCTTTGTGCTAATATCTCAAGGCAGTCATGTGGCAGCTTTTTATATCATGTAAATTGTATCATGTTTTATTAGGGATTTTTAATTCTCTGACGTTGTAAGGAATTCCTAAAATCTTTGTAATATATATGAAAGCAATAATAAAAGGCTAAGAATAAATTAAAGTGGTAAGGAAGGGGAGTTTGGTCTCAATGTTGCTCAGCTTAGCTGGCATGAGTAAATTATTGAGGTTACAGTACTCTTGGCCAAGGAGAACAACTTTAATGCGAAAGAAGTTGGTTCAGTTGGCTTATCTGAGAAGCTGTAAGCCTCAGTGGTAGGAAATAGAATTAGAGAGGAGGCATCAGGATTGTCTGGTTAAAGTGGTTGTTTGAACAGTGGTAAAACTTCGCGGTGGAAAAAAAGTGGTGGGGCAGTCATGAGGTTTGGCTGCTCCATTTTTTTGTTGAGAGGCTCCAGCTCAGCTGCCAATTTAAACTCAAATTATCACCTTGGACTTCAGCTTTGGGTACATCTAATCTACTGGATTCACCAAGCCTGAGTTCTACTAACTTATTTTTATTTCTTCAGTCACAGGAAAATGATGAAGACACGTTCCCCTGATTTGGTTCAAGCTCTGAACATAATCATCTTCAGCCACTTCAACAATTGTTAAAATTTTATAGAAATGTTTTTCAAACAACTAATTATTTCTAGCCTTACCTTACACCAAGCTGGCTCTCAGGATTTGTGGTCAGAACAATTCCTACTTTCTTAAGTATATTCTTCAAAAAGCAGAGTTGGCGGATCCATTTGTTTGTTTCATTTCCTCAAAGTCATATTCCTCTAGATTGTTAAGGAGTGCCTCGATTAGATACTTCATTTTTCTATCATATTTTCATATGTTTTAGCGTATTTGAAGGAGATCTTAAGGTAAATCTATATTTTTAAAAAGAGTTTGATAGAGTTTTGCCATTTAAAAAACTTGTTCAAAAAGTGAACGTATTAAGCTCTGGTTGCAGCTCAGAAGGTCCTTGGCAGAAAGCACCAAGCTTTGTTGGGACTTTAGGGAATCTGAAGGCTGGTGCTTTAAAGAGTGCTGAGGTAGATAGTGGATATGAGTAGGACTTAACCTAAAAAGGCTTAGAAGTCCTTATAAAAATAGTTGAAGATTAGCTAGCTTGAGGCCAGAGGTTCCAAGAGAATATTAGGGGACTTAACCTAAACAGGTTCAGAGGTCCCTCAAGACTTAATATATCATAAGTCACGATATCTAGAGCAAAGTGGGGAGAGCCAGAAAGCATAAGAATTTCCAGTAGAAAAAAAACTTTTCAAAATAC
>JAKSZP010019294.1:0-21583 GCA_022478985.1 Massospora cicadina
CCTTTAGTGATGCGTGTGGCCCTGTATTGGACACAAACTCAATGTTTGTGTTGCCTTTTGAGTGCGTTGAGGTGGGCAGCTGCCTCCACCCACTTCCAGCCCCATGCAGGGCTGTATACTGTGGCTGGAATGTTGGACTCCAAGTGGGCCAATTCTGCCAGAGCGCATGAGATAACTGCTGATGTGGCTCATGAGCGTCTGGAGGAGAGATGGCAATAGTGGCGGATGGTGTCCTCTTTGAAAGTTGCCCATGTGGAAATGGGGTCCAAGCAAAACGGTGCAACAAACGATTTTGCCAAAGTTGCCTCTTCCACCCACGTGGAAAATCCTGGCGATGCAAGCTCGGGGGGCGGATTTTGCACCAAATTGGGGCCTTTGCAACTGTGATGGGTAAGTGGTATGTTATCGAGACCAGTCAGTGGTTGGATAATTTTTTATTTTCATTGTTTTGAAGTGGGAGATATGGGTTTTTCGCCAGCATTAGAATAAGGTCAATGCGGGTTATGGACCTTAATTGGCCGTTGTGGATGTGGGGATGCATCATGTTTTTGAGCAGTGGGGCATGTTGCAGCAGCACATCCATTAACCCAAGGGTGGCTTTTAGAATGCGTAGTTCTATGTGACCCTGTGGGGCGTGGGGTGAGGGCGGCCACCGGTCTGTTGGTGAGGTTAGCCAACAAATCATGTCACCAACTAGGAAAGAATCAGGGGGTAGCGGGAGGGATTTGACTGATGAGAAAAATTCCCAACGCTCATGTGCATTGTTTGGGGCATAAATGTTGACAATTGTGTGTGCAACGTTGGCCCACGAGAAGGTGATGATGAGCACTCGGCCATTTAGGAATGTTTCTGAGGATGTGAAAGTGAAAAAATTATTTTTCTGATTTAGCACCCCACAGTGCTTCGACCAATAGGATAGGGATGGGAGGAGCATTGTTTTCCAGGCTTCCTCAGAACCTCATGGACAGTGGGACTCCTGGATGGCCAGGATATCCATGGGTAAATTGTTTCGTAAAAAACTCAGTTTCCTAGCCCGGGATGGGGAGGCCTTGAGTCTGGCAATATTCAGCATCCCTAGAGTGAAGATTTCCCCCATCGCACCTTAGGTGTGAGGGGGTGGGCCCCTGGGCCCACCAGCCTCTTCAAGGTCCCCACGGGCTTTCACAGCAGTGCAGGTGTTAGCAGCAACGCTATTGGGGTTTTTGTTAATTTTTGTGGAAAGAGTCGCGTTGGCTTTGGCCTTCACTTTTTGTTTTCCCGACGTTGGACAAATTTTTTGTGGTGCGAATAAGTTTGGTGCACCGTCAAGTGGGGCAAATTTTTTTTTTCAATTGGGATAGGTCCCAAGTTGGTTTTGACTGGAGCTTGGGTGCAGCGATTGGGTGAATCAAATCTCCTATCAGATCCTCAGATTGAGTGGCCCACTTGGCATGGGCCTCCCAAACTGATTGGGTGATGGATTCCCAAGTCGCTTCCGCCATGAGGGTCTCCATGTCCTCCTGGCATTGTGAGTGTGGGATGGTGGTGGTGGCCTTGGCCGCTTCCTTAGCCGTGGCCCTATGGGCCTGCTTGCCCTTCTTCCACTCCTGCGGGGAGATGGGCTTTACCAATAGGTAGCAGCCTTGTGCTCCCCACAGGAAAGCCTCCTTGGTGCTTGCGGTTGGTTCATAGTGCGCCTCTCCGCTGGCCATGGCCGCCGAGGGGTGCTCTTGGAATGTGATGCCCTCCTTGATGGGGCATGCGTGCGCCTTATGGCCGAACACATCACAGTGGGTGCAAATGGGGGGCGCGCTGTCCACGGTTACCCAGAATGGGTGGGTGGTATGCCCTGCAATGTCAATAAAGGTGGAGTGCAGGATCTAAATTAGGTCCTTCGCGATCTCCTCAGTTGGGGTCAGAACTGTGATGGCTTTGCCAGTACACAGGTGTGGCATCAGCGTGAAACGTTGCATTTCAAAAGATTGTAATTCTCCATATATGGCGAGACCATCTTTCAGGTGTTTCTCCAAAATGTCACGTTTTACCATAGTAGGCAAAAAGTCAAATGTGAGGAAAATTTGGTTGGATTTTGTCCATCTGGTGCATTTGGTTTCGATGACCTGTTGCCCTTCAGGGAGGTTGACCACTATGTGCACCGCTGCAGCCTCGTCTGCTGCTATTTTGCTTTTGAAACCTAGGTCCAGCCAACCGCGCAACATGGAGTGAGGTGCAACGTACACCGTGGTCAGGAAAATTTTGTGTACATCTTCACAAAATTTTTCCCATAAGGCCATGTTTTGGATGTCCAGATACACACGGAATCCAAATTCCACCAACAAAAGTGGCTGGGAGTGTGGCGTGTTGATGTACTGGTTGCATCATGCTTGCCATGCGAGTATCTCCGGGGAAATTGTGACCACCAGTTTTTTGAGATTTTTTTCTATTCCGCTGGATTCTCCAGGGCGTTTTCAAACGTTAGAGGCCGCGGGCCTTCCACCTGCTCTTCTTGCCTTGCTTGCCCAACTGCTCCCAGACATGGGCGCAGACTAATCTCCTCTATGAGATTATCAAACTAGATTGAGTCTTGAATTGAATAGGTTGCAAAAGTGTTTGCAACGAGAAAGAAAAGTTTGCCATCTTGATGATTAGACTTCCTTAAAACTATTAGCTCAATTGCAAATATATTTTGATATCTTTGTAGGAATTTTAAAGTTAATAGCATAATGAATGCTATGGATCAAATAGTAATTTTATTGTAGTTTTTTGAGACTTATGTTGATAAAAATTTGATGAACAGGCAATTGATTGCAATCACTGACCCATATATCCTATAATTACCCTAATAAATGAGCCTGTTTTAGTTTTTTCTGGTAGTCATTTTTTTCTACTTAGATCTTAAGCAACGGTTGGCTAAGTTATTACCAATGGATGTTTTACGCTGATTATTTTGGCTCAGGTCCTGCTCCTTATCTTTAGCTAGGAAGCTTTTATATTTCTGTTTAGTAAGAAGCCCCTTTGAACCTGTGCAGTCGCTGCTTTACAATAAGTGGTGCTCACTAAAGGAATTTGACTCAAAGATATTCAGAGAGTAAGAAGTCAACAGCATATGTGGAGGATCATCAAGCAGGGATATGCTTTTCAAGTTTAAGTCATGGGTGCATAAGAGCTTTTTGAGCTGCAAGAACAGATTAAAATATCAGTAGAGCTTTCAAAAAAATGGTGACAAAATCTGTCAACTGACCTAGACGTCATAAGAGACGCGCCTTGAAAACCAGAACTTGGTAACTTAGAAGTTAAATTTTAAGAAATGGGGGACAAATTTTCAGCATGAGTACCCAGCTTAGAAAATAGTACAAGCCACACCTCATAAAAATGGCTCACCATCAAATCTAGATTTAATTAACTGCCACCTAAAAGAAAATGGAATCTATTGGCAATTACTCCCATACAATAAACAAATCTAGACCAACTTTAAACCTGCCTGAATTTTAAAAAATAATGTTTCATCCTTTATTAAAAACTTTGATATGACCATGATGGGACTCAGTGATTATCATAAGGGCAATACTATAATTAAACTGTTTAAATGGAGAGTCAGAACTCTTTTATAATAAGTCTGACCACAAATAGTAGAATATGGAGGGGAAAGTTGTTTAATGAGCAGCTATGGCATCCCAGAGCACCTTGTAAAAAGAAATTAATAAACTTATAGGCTTCCAGTTCAAGGACGATGAAGCCATAGATAATGTTGCTGATAGGTTCTACCCAAGAGGCTTGTATACTCACTGGGGCATGAGCACTAATTAAAGTAATGTATATACTGACATGAAGTCATCACTCCGTCCCTATACAGAATTATATTGTGTTATAATCTCACTTTAAAGTTTAGTACAAATACTTCTATAAATGGGTGCATTTTTATGAATTGTGAAATAACATTGCTTATTCCAAATATCTATTCAAAAGTTTTTAATTACACAGAGAACTTGCCTAGAAAGAGCACAATTCACTTGTCACAAATGTTGCAATCATGGCCATGTTGTATAGTTTTTCAGAGTATAAATAACAAAGGGTAACGTCAATGTGGCCGTCCATTAAAACAAGGTGAACCAAGTGATTTATTAGGGAAACACAGGTAGAATAGACAAGTAACAGTCTAATTTTTACTCTGCTAGTTACACCTGGTTTAATAAAGGCAATTGAACCTGTAATTGAAGAAGTAACGCAGCTTTATGTGAAGCAGCTATAGTATGAGAAAATAACATGTGAAGGAAAATTCTCACTTGATCTTGTTAACCAATAAACTCCTATGACTACTCTCAAGGTGGAATTCCCCAATGTAAATGAACAGCTTTTACCAATATTTAAATCATTAACAATGCTTCTATTAAATGCGTATAGAGACTAATGTACTTTAATTGTACTTATGCAGACATCTTGGTAATTAAAGTGAAGGTTTGGCAATACAAAAAGTTGTGTCTCCTATTAGCATTGTTTATAAAAAGTTACTAAAGAAACTAAGACCTGCACCAGATCTATGCCATAATAATGTTTATGGGACTGCGAGTCTACAACTACCACTTTCAAGAGGCTATAGTGCTTTGCCTTTATGGGGCAAGTCAATTATTATCACACCACTGCCAATTGTTTTACCAAAACAAAATTATGAAATTTAATTTGGTGCTGATTCATGCAAGGGTATTGGGTTTGGTGTGATTATAGAAATAGTACTTTCAACACTTTAGGGCAAAACATGCAGCTTTTTTATAACTAGAATGGTGACTCAATCAAAGCTAGAGAAATAATTACATAAAGCTAGTATATGCAGATAAAATCATTCAATAGAGTATTGTCAGATTGGGCAACACTATAAAAATTCACCTGATCAAATTGTTGAGTGTCTTAAATTCCTTTGAGGGCGCAAAATATGATGATCATTAATTTCAAGGAGCAAAGGTAAGTTGAAACTAGATTTACTCAAAAAATTCCAGAATATTTGTATGATAAAGTCTATGAACCATGGCAGAAAGCCAGAATTGAACTATGTATGTCGCTCCTATTATTGTCATTCCAAACATGGTGAATTTCAGATTTTATTTGCCAAATTATTGTATTGGTTAATATAGATAGAGGGAAATTTGGTGGTAGCATATGACTACTTAATTTTGACTAAGGAACATTATTATTCCATGATTTTGGTCAATTGAGTAAGATGGGGTTACCAAAAATTTAAAGCCTGAGGGAAATTTTGTTGTTTTGATTAATAAAAACTTACTGGAATTTTGGAAGAGAAGAGAAGTAAGGTACATCTCTGTTTCACTTTAATAACAAAATTGAAGTCAAATTTGAAATTTGATAAAATATAAAAAATAGCTTCTTGATTAGGCTAAAACTTATGAATGTCGATGTCATCAATGCCTGCTGCCCCAACATGGGGTGGTGGTGCGCTGCCATCTGGCGTGTTTCAGCCACCGCAAAAGCGCACCCAGGCTGTCTCTGATTGCCTTCCTAATGCTACTGGGTGTTATATCCCTCTCAGGACTTGGCCTACAACCTCACAAGTTCCCAGTCGGTGCTCCAGAGCCCTTTGGTGCTCCCACGGAGCAATTTTCATTTTGGCATCCAGGTCAAATATGGGAATCTCTTCCCATAAGTGAGCATGGCCATCATTTAGATGGCCACAGCGGTATTTAAGCCTGCCAGCTTCATTAAATTCCCCACTTTAAGGGTTATTTTGACCTCAACTTCCGTTCTGAGGATGATTCAATGGCAGCATCCAAGCTGCCATTAATTTTTAAAGATATTCCGCTTCCCACTGTTTGCACCCAGCTCCCAGATGAGGCCACTTTGGTGGTACCGTTCGCTAGGTTGCCCTCCCACTTCCCCCCAAAAGCCTCCACCACAAGCTCATGGGGGGTTTGGCCGTTTATGGGTCATACCCCATGTTGCAGTTCATGGTTCTGTATGGGGTGGATCATCTGGCTGGGGCTCACGCCTTTGCATCAACCTGCCCATTTCATCTCAACACCTACCTCACAACCCCCATACTGTGATCAGATCCGTCCTTTATCACCCATTTTGGGCATGCATTGAGAATGGCCGCGCCTTTTGCTCCTTATGCTTTAAAATCAACTATTTAAAGCATAAGTGCCCTGTAGTTTCTTTCTCCACTGCTTCCACTGCTACCCAAATCAGCATTAGTTCATCTGCAGCCATGCCCAAGTTTTTTGAGTGGGGCTTTATTCTCCCACCCCCAACCTCAGTAGATTCTGCATGGCTTCTAAAGTCGCAGCCAGTCAAAACTTTAGTTTTTTTTTTAAATTTGGTCAATTTATGGCAACCTGAGCCAGTGGCTATTAACAGTTTCAGATGAGCTGCCATGATCAACAGTTTGAAGTCAAGCAGGGTTGTCAACCTGCCAGCTCTGGTCGCTGGTCAGCGCTAGCCAAATAAAATCCTTTTGAGTGTCTCAATTGGATTGATCATAGTGACCGTCCATACTATGTCAAAACGGATAATGCTTTAAAAATTCAACATTAATCCTCCCAATTTGCGCCCCTGACACTTTACACCCTAAAAACAGTTATTTTTTAAATAAATATAAATAAAATGGCACCTGAAGCTGCTACTGCTCCTGCTAACACCCCTACTCCTCCAGCAACTCCATGGGGCGATGGAACCCCAGGTTAAATGTACTCCTATCCCCAATTTCTCTCATGATTATGAGGGAGATGCAAAACATGAGGTTAGGAGTTCACTTTTGGTGTGAGCTGCGCTTGCATTGATGTGGCAAAAACATCTCCTTTTGACCCCACTTATCCCCAAACCTGCCAGCACATTTTGTCGTTTTTTTTGTGTGCCGCTCTCATCACTTTTGCTGAGCATCAGCTTGCTCCATATGTTGAGGCAATGGACAATGAAGGCCTCATTAATAAAGAAAACCCCCAACTATACCTCCTTATGTACATGCCACTGATGCCCTAACTCTTACGCTATCTGCCATGGTACGCTAGCTAAAGCAGGCGCCATACAAAAGTTTTCCCAAAGCTTCCTCACCATCTGATATGGCTTACTAAGCTATTAAACCTAAGGCCTATATTAGGAACTTTTATTGTGATGATCCCTTTGTTTTGCTCATTTACAAGTAAGATGCGTGGCGGCTCTCCTTTATTGGGTTGGGCACCACTAACGCTATAAAAGAGAGAAATAAGGTACTTAAATTGTATGAGAAATGATTCTAAAGTGTTTGCCCAGGATGATTATGAACTCAAATGTGCTAAAGGTATAGTTCATAAGGTGAAGTTAGGGATCAGATGTCAATTCATATGAGACACATTGGACAGTTGTAAGTAAGTGAGGCTTTAGTCGCTGATGAAATTGGCAAACTACTTGAACACAGGTTATTGTTTCTAACTTAAAGCCCTTGGGCAAAGCCAATATGGGTTGTAAAGAGGAAATATGGATCAAACTGAGTAGTTATAGATTACCGTAAGCTAGATAAAATAACAAAGGACTCATATTCATTGCCATGTGTAGACAAAGCTCTGGATCATCTAACAAAATGTAAGTCTTGGGGAACGTCCTTTGGCTCTTGATTGGGTCATCTTCCCATTCCCAAATAAAAAGACACCAAAGAGGATGGCGGTACCTCTCATCACTCAGGGCGATCTCGCTCATGTAGTAGATGAGCGATGGGTAACAGCTCGTCCACTTTGGATCCCACCCCCAATACCCACACTTACCTCAGCAGAACTGTTGTGGGGAATTAGTGAAATCTGTGCTGAGATTACCAAATTGAAATTGGTCAGATCTAATTTGGCTCAGCAATCTGGCTGATGCCCAAAATTTGAATGGCTGTAAAAGCATGAAGAATGAGATATCAGCTGGATTCCTGACAGTTCCAATTCAATCACTAAACCAGTTGAACAAATATTGGGCGCCATTGATGAGGGTTTGAAGCCCTCAGATAGTAATTTGGGCGTTGCGCCCAATGTGCTGCTGTTGACTGAATGAATGGTTAAATGACTGAGCGTGGGCGGGTTGGCCATCCTGAACCTGTTCCCAACCAAATGGACCCATCCCTATATGGGATGGCCTTGGGGGATTCCCATCACCCATCAGGCCAAATGCTGTCATGCTAACCATCAGAAATGTAGTTGAGCCCTGGTTCAGACGTTTGAGGTCAAACTGACAGAGACTCAGCCCGCTGCCAAATTTTGTGATGTCAGTTCCCAAAGAATAAACCTGCCCATTCCCAAACAATTCGCTGGTTAGGTCAAATTTGTGGGTCCCAACCCCATCCTGTCACTACCCAATTGACCACTATTTAATCAGTTGCATGGCACTGAGAAAATTGTTGGTCAATTTTCTTACTTTCCTTTCCAAATAAATTTTTGCCAAAAAAATCAAATTTTTTTATTTTCCTGTTCTGACCGCATCCCAGATGGCATTTCCCTGGTGGTCCATCGCCCCACACTCTGGGTGGACTTTACCAATTCTTTTGGTCACCATGGCTCCCTCTATCGCCTGATTGGGCCCAGCGAGTCTGACACTTTTGGTTTTACAACCCCGCTCTTATGAACTTCTGACAACAATACATGGGGATCTTATGGCCCTATGTACAACAATGGAAAGAAAGAATCCATCTCCCTATTGCCCCCAATGAGTTGGCCTCTCAAGCCAAGAATCTCATCAAAACTATCCCAGTAATCCCACCTCATGCAGTTAAACCACTGAGTTGGGAATGGGTTCAGTGTGGTTTGTTGTTGGGATACTCCTTACCCTGTTGTTGCACCACCACTTCATGGTATCACATTTCCCAGCTCCATATCAAGTCATACAGTCAGCAATGCCTCTGGCATTCTGGCTTGCTTTTTGGGTGTTCACGCATCCCAACTGGCAGGCTGGTCTAAACTTCTTCTGCCGTTTCCATGACATAATTGACCAACCATTACTTCCAGCCACTTCTGCCTTGGTTTTCAAATTGGGCGCCGCAGTGGTTACCCTCTACCAGATGAACGTACAATCAGTTGTGTGTTGTTTGTTGTTCATTTGGTCACTTTCTGACTTTGGGAGAAGCATCCACTCTATTTTGGGAAACCTTCTTCAAGCCACCCAAGATGTGCAGACTGCATCTTCTCTTACTTCCTCCAGCCTGGGAAAAGGATCAAGTATCCCCTCCCAAGAGATCGCCAATCAGGTTCTTGACGCTCTCGCTGAAGTACAAATGTGGACAACAATTGCACTCAGTAATGCTTCTGCGATATCTCATGCCCAACAAGGTCTTGCGTTGTTAGATGCCGTGGATGGAGATGCCCGCCGTTGGGTGAGAAGTCTTTTGCATTCTTCCTCACAAGAAGGAGACTCCATTCCCCTGATGGCTGTTGTATCAGCCGCCTTAAAACCCCTTGTGTCCCAATCAGACCACTTATTCAGACTGCTCCTAACCATGGCCAAAGCCCCTAGTTTGGCTTCTCTGATTTCTACCTTTTGTGAGCTGGCTCCCGCGTTGGGCCTATCTATTGATATGCTTCAGGCAGTCTTTAGAGCGAGCTTGGATTCAGTTTCTGCTCATCACGTGGTCTGGTCTACCATCCAGGAATCAGTAGATCAAATATGTGCCACTGCAACTACTATCAAAGCGTTACCTCGCCACGTTTCCCCATATCAGAAGGGGAACTTTATGATAGGATTTCCTAACAAAGATGTAGATGATGCGCCTGACATCAAAATAGCAGTTGACGTGGGTCCCAACCCTGCCATAACCCCCAAGTCTGAGTTGGCATTTCTGGAGTTAACTATTAATGATTCTGTTCAAGCCCAGACAGAAGAAATGATTTCTCCCACACTTGTACTTCCAATTTTCGCCCCAGCTAAGAACCCTGATCCTGGTCCTGACATACCCATTATTTCTTCAGTCATCCATGAGTTGGCCAAATCTCCCAATAAACAGAATTCCGCTTATTTCCTTGTCCCTATGAAAATCAGTATCAGTCTGCATCATGTCTCCTTTGAAGCTCTGGTGGATACTGGAGCAGTGGGGAACTTCATGAGTGTTGAGTTGGCACAGCAATTAAAACTGGAAATGGATGTGGGCTCCTCAGTAATGGTGGCCTCATCTGCTTACCAGTCTCATATGTCATTCGCTGGCTGATACACTTTCAATCCACCAATATAACTTCTGCAATGTTTTTTGGCCATGCCAAACTTGGTATTCCCAGTGATCTTGGGTGTGGGATGGTGGCGTTGACAACATGTGAAGATTCATTTAGAGTCTAATACATTGTCATTTACCAATGATGATTCAGAGGGAGAGTTCCCTTTGATCAACACCCTCAAAAAATACAAGGGACCAGCTCTATCACTACCTTAGTTACTTCCGTGGGCATTCCGGCCAATTTTCCCAAAAGCTTAATGCAATATTGGAGAATCTTTGACATGGAAAAAGCGGACCATCTGCCAAAACATACTAGGTATGATTGTGGATTTTGGACAACCGTGGAGTTGGTGAACATCAACTGCCCGTTGTATCCTCATACAGCGGAGGAAGAGGTTGCACTCAATACCTGGTTGGACGATATGTTAAAAAAAGGTTGGTTGTTCAAAGAAACCTCACCCGTCGCCTCCCCTATTGTCTTTGCAAGAAAATCGGATGGATCGCTCCATCCTTGCATGGATTATGGTCACTTGAACAAAATAACAGTTACAGATCCCTACCCATTGCCTTTAGAGCAGACAATCAGTCAGGCAATTGCCAAATCCCGTGTGTTTTCAAAACTGGATCTGGTGAACGCTTTCAACCAAATTTGGGTGATGGAAGGACAGGAATGGTTGACCGCAATCTGAATGAGGCGAGGCATTTTTCAATTTTGCGTAATGCCCTTTGGGTTGAAAAATGCTCCCGCTACATTTCAACAAATGATTGACAACGCGTTAGGGGATCTCCGGTTCTCTTGTGCTATTGCATACATTGATGATATCCTAGTTCATTCCCCAACTCCTGAACAACATGCTATTGACTTGGAAGCGGTGGTGGTCACTTTGCATAAAGCAGGGCTGTTCCTCAAAGCTTCCAAGTGCGAGTTTTATAAGGAAGAGGTCACATTTCTCAGAAACCTGGTTCTCAAAGAAGGTGTCACTATCCCTCCCAACAAATTAGATGTGATCTGAGAATGGCCAACTCTGACTACACAGAAGCAACTTTGGAGTTTCTTGGGAACTATCATTTTTTTGAAAAAATTTTCCCCCGCACTTTCCCAGTTGGCCGCTCCACTCCATCCCCTCACTGGAAAAAATGTACCATTTTGTTGGACCCCCAAATGCCAGCAGGCGTTTGAATCAATCAAGGAGGTGTTCATGTCTCTCCCATTTTGAAACACACTGATCCCACCAAACCATATATCATCACATGTGATGCTTCATCAGTAGCAGTGGGCGCGGTGCTGCTTCAGGACCACAATGGTCTTGAACATCTGGTCACTTATTTTTCCCAAAAATTCACTACTATGGAGCAGTCTTGGGCCATTTATGACAAGGAACTGGCTGCTGTTGCATGGGCTTTAACTCATTGGTGATACCTGTTACAAGGTGCTTGTCATGAGCTAACAGTTTGCATGGATCACCAGGCTCTCTTGTATTTCCGCAAACCCCAAAAATTGGCGCACTGGCAGGCCCAAACCTATTGGGACCTGTGCAGTTTTAACTTCAAATATGAATTTGTCAAAGGTGCGCTCAATGTCCTTCCCAATTTCCTAAGCTGTAGCCCTGCTCACTGTCCCTTGGAACCTGAGGAAGTGGATCTCGTTACTGTGATCCCTGCCACTCAGATTCTGTTGATCATTCCCTCCATTGTTTCCTCCGCTGCGTTGTCTCCTGATGATCCATTATTGGCCCAGGTGTTAGCTGGTCAAACGGCCTGCCCTGAGGGCGTGGAGTTGGTTGAGCAGTTGGCTCACTCGAGTCCCAAACACTCCCTATACTCCTTAGAAGAGGGACTCATTTACTTCCATTCTCATGTTTGGGTTCCCCCTCCTTCCGCCCAAAAGTATTCCGCGCACACCATGATCCCCCCACAGTTGGACATCCCAGTAACAAGAAATGCATTGATCTGATCAAGCGAACCTTCAATTGGGCAGGACTGACCAAAGAGGTCCCAGCTTGGATTGATTGTGTTACTTGTGCTAGGGCCAAGTCAGATTGCTCCAGTAAGAATGGCCTCCTACACCCTTTACAGCAGGCGGAAGGTCCATGGACCTCAGTGTCCATAGATTTTATTGTCGATCTCCCCTGTTCTAATGGGTTCACAGCGGTGATGGTAGTGGTGGATCACTTTACAAAATTTTCCCTTTTTATCCCTTGCACTTCCATGATTACATCAGAAGAAACTGCCCATCTTTTTGTATGACATGTGTTTTTGATGTTTGGTCTTCCCCAGGAAATTGTTAGTGACTGGGGTACTCAGTTTACTGCATGCTTTTGGAGTGAACTCCTATCAATCCTGAAGATAACCCCCTGTCAATCCATGGCGTATCACCCCCAGTCTGATGGTCAGACCAAGCGGGTTAATCAAGTCCTCAAACAGTACCTGCGTTGCTATGCTACAGCAGCGCAGGATACTTGGGCCGGTGACTTGCCTCTCGCTCAATTTGCATACAATAATGGGATCCATGCATCCATGGGGTTTTCACCATATGAAGCAACGTTGGGTTATAACCCATCGTTTTCAGTTGGGGCATGCTTGCGACCTGAGGTTCAAGCTGCCGCGGATCATGCTACCCATATTTGATCAACTCAAGCCTTAGTGTGGGAACACCTCACCAAAGCCATTGATGACTATAAGTGATTTGCAGACTGTAAGCGCCTTCTGGGTCATGACTTTATGGTGGGTTCCTATGTCATGCTTGATACCCACCATTTGCAAATTCAAACCCCTTCCTGCAAGTTCGCCAGTAAGCGTTTGGGTCCTCACTTAGTGGAGGAAGTATTGGGTAATGGGGCGTTCTGCCTGAAGCTTCCCGCGCATTGGAAGCAGCACCCAGTTTTCCATGTTTCCCAATTGTCGCCCTTCAAGGGTGTAATTCCCATGGACCCAGAACTGATTGTCATCAATAATGAGGAAGAAGCTGAGGTAGAGGCTATCTTGGCATCTCGCAAGTCGTGACGTTCAGTCCAATATCTTGTGGCCTGGAAAGGATACCCAGCCTACAAAAATAGTTGGGTCAAGGCGCGCGATTGCGCAAATTGCATGGCCCTGGTTGAAGCCTTCCACGCATCCCACCCTGAGGCTCCCCGCCCTCCTCAGAAAATCGCGATGATTATGGCTATCAAGCTACCTAAAGCACACAAGAATGTGGCTCTGGTGCAGTTTCCTGGTGGGGGTGCCATTCCTTTGGAAAAAGGAAAGGGTAATGTAAGTCTCAGGGAATGTCCTTTGGCTCTCAATTGGGTCATCTTCCCATTCCCAAATAAAAAGACACCAAAGAGGATGGCGGTACCTCTCATCACTCAGGGCGATCTCGCTCACATAGTAGATGAGCGATGGGTAACAGCTCGTCCACTTTGGATCCCACCCCCAATACCCACACTTACCTCAGCAGAACTGTTGTGGGGAATTAGTGAAATCTGTGCCAAGATTACCAAATTGAAATTGGTCAGATCTAATTTGGCTGGCAATCTGGCTGATGCCCAAAATTTGAATGGCTGTAAAAGCATGAAGAATGAGATATTGGCTGGATCGCCCAATGGTTCCAATTCAATCACTAAACCAGTTGAACAAATATTGGGTGCCATTGATGAGGGTTTGAAGCCCTCAGATAGTAATTTGGGCGTTGCGCCTGATGTGCTGCTGTTGACCAAATGAATGGTTAAATGACTGAGCATGGGTGGGTTGGCCATCCCAAACCTGTTCCCAACCAAATGGACCCATCCCTATATGGGATGGCCTTGGGGGATTCCCATCGCCCATCAGGCCAAATGCCATCATGCTAATCATCAGAAATGTAGTCAAGCCCTGGTTCAGATGTTTGAGGTCAAACTGACAGAGACTCAGCCCGCCGCCAAATTTTGTGATGTCAGTTCCCAAAGAATAAACCCGCCCATTCCCAAACAATTCGCTGGTTAGGTCAAATTTGTGGGTCCTGACCCCATCCTGTCACTACCCAATTGACCACTATTTAATCAGTTGCATGGCACTGAGAAAATTGTTGGTCAATTTTCTTACTTTCCTTTCCAAATAAATTTTTGCCAAAAAAATCAAATTTTTTTTTATTTTCTGTTCTGACCGCATCCCAGATGGCATTTCCCTGGTGGTCCATCACCCCACACTCTGGGTGGACTTTACCAATTCTTTTGGTCACCATGGCTCCCTCTATCGCCAATTGGGCCCAGCGAGTCTGACACTTTTGGTTTTACAACCCCGCTCTTATGAACTTCTGACAACAATACATGGGGATCTTATGGCCCTATGTACAACAATGGAAAGAAAGAATCCATCTCCCTATTGCCCCCAATGAGTTGGCCTCTCAAGCCAAGAATCTCGTCAAAACTATCCCAGTAATCCCACCTCATGCAGTTAAAACCACTGAGTTGGGAATGGGTTCAGTGTGGTTTGTCGTTGGGATACTCCTTACCCTGTTGTTGCATCACCACTTCGTGGTATCACATTTCCCAGCTCCATATCAAGTCATATGGTCAGCAATGCCTCTGGCATTCTGGCTTGCTTTTTGGGTGTTCACGCATCCTGACTGGCAGGCCAGTCTAAACTTCTTCTGCCATTTCCATGACATACAGAGTATGAATGTCTCTCAGTGATATACGCCTGTACCAGTTATTCTTATATCCATGGGTTACAATTCAAAATGGTAACAGATCACTCTTCATTCAAATGTCTGTACAATTTAAAGAAGCTTGAAAGAAAATTGGAACTTTGGTCTTTAAGTACATGTTTATATTTTTGAAAACATACCTCGTTCTGGTATGCTTCATCAGAATGCAGATGGTCTATCACGTTTTCCAAATGTTCTAGTCCTATAAAGTGAGACAGATGAGCTGTTTGAGAAGACGCTTACTGGTAACGTTGAAGACCAGCCTAAGAAGTTCAGAATCTTTTAACCAGGTGATGGAAAGTACTAACATTGTCAAAGGTCAATTTTTAAAGTTGTCAGGGAGAAATCTTTATTGTTTTTAGAGCCTTCTAAATGCACATAGATTATCAATGTGGCACTTAAGTTAACTGACATTATATCCTACAAAAACCCTGGAGTATGTTCATCAGTATAACTAAAAATAATTGTTTCAATTTACTTTTCTTTCTCGTTGCAAACACTTTTGCAACCCATTCAATTCAAGACTAAATCTAGTTTGATAATCTCATAGAGGGGATTAGTCTGCGCCCATGTCTGGGAGCAGTTGGGCAAGCAAGGCAAGAGGAGCAGGCGTAAGGCCCGCGGCCTCTAACGTTTGAAAACGCCCTGGAGAATCCAGCGGAATAGAAAAAAATCTAAAAAAACTGGCGGTCACAATTTCCCCGGAGATACTCGCATGGCAAGCATGATGCAACCAGTACATCAACACGCCACACTCCCAGCCACTTTTGTTGGTGGAATTTGGATTCCGTGTGTATCTGGACATCCAAAACATGGCCTTATGGGAAAAATTTTGTGAAGATGTACACAAAATTTTCCTGACCACGGTGTACGTTGCACCTCACTCCATGTCACGCGGTTGGCTGGACCTAGGTTTCAAAAGCAAAATAGCAGCAGATGAGGCTGCAGCGGTGCGCATAGTGGTCAACCTCCCCGAAGGGCAATGTGTCATCAAAACCAAACGCACCAGATGGACAAAATCAAACCAAATTTTCCTCATGTTTGACTTTTTGCCTACTATGGTAAAACGTGACAAAGGAGCAACACCTGAAAGAAGGTCTCGCTATATATGGCGAAATACAATCTTTCAAAATGCAACGTTTTACGCTGATGCCACACCTGTGCACCAGCAAAGCAATCGCAGTTCTGACCCCAACTGAGGAGATCGTGAAGGACCTAACCCAGATCCCACACTCCACCTTTATTGACATTGCAGGGCATACCACCCACCCATTCCGGGTAACCATGGACAGCGCGCCCCCCATTTGCACCCACTGTGATGCATTCAGCCATAAGGTGCACGCATGACCCCATCAAGGAGGGCGTCACATTCCAAGAGCACCCCTCGGCGGCCATGGCCAGTGGAGAGGCGCACTATGAACCAACCGCAAGTACCAAGGAGGCTTTCCCGTGGGGAGCACAAGGCTGCTACCTATTGGTAAAGCCCATCTCCCCGCAGGAGTGGAAGAAGGCCAAGCAGGCCCATAGGGCTGCGGCCAAGGAAGCAGCCAAGGCCACCACCACCATCCCACACTCACAACGCCAGGAGGACATGGAGACCTTCGTGGCAGAAGCAACTCAGGAATCCATCACCCAATCAGATTGGGAGGCCCATGCTGAGCGGGCCACTCAATCTGAGGATCCAATGGGAGATTTGATCTCACCCAATCGCTGCACCCAAGCTCCGGTCAAAACTGACTTGGGACCTATCCCAACCAAAAAATTTTTTTTGCCCCACTCAACAGTGCACCAAAACTTATCCGAACCGCAAAAAATTCGTCTGACGTTGGAAAAACAAAAAGTGAAGGCCAAAGCCAACGCGACTCTTTCCACAAAAATTAACAAAAACCCCGATAGCATTGCTGCTAATACCCGCGCTGCTGTGAAAGCCCTTGGGGACCTGGAAGAGGCTGGTGGGCCTGGGGGCCCACCCCCTTGCACCTAAGAAAAAGGGGGAAACCTTCACTCTAGGGATGCTGAATATTGCCAGACTCAAGGCCTCCCCGTCCTGGGCTAGGAAACTGAGTTTTTTACAAAACAATTTACCCGTGGATATCCTGGCCATCCAGGAGTCCCACTGTCCATGAGGTTCTGAGGAAGCTTGGAAAACAATGCTCCTCCCATCCCTATCCTATTGGTCGAAGCACTGTGGGGTGCTAATTCAGAAAAATAATTTTTTCAAATTCACATCCTCAGAAACATTCCTAAATGGCTGAGTGCTCGTCGTCACCTTCTCATGGGCCAATGTTGCACACACAATCATCAACATTTACACCCCAAACGGTGCACACGAGCGTCAGGAATTTTTTTGTCAGTCAAATCCCTCCCACTACCCCCCAATTCTTTCCTAGTTGGCAACATGAACTGTTGGTTAACCTCACCAACGGACTGGTGGCCGCCATCACCCCACGCCCCACAGGGTCGCGTAGAACTACGCGTTCTAAAAGCCACCCTTGGGTTAATGGATGCGCTGCCGTGACATGCCCCACTGCTCAAAAACATGACGCGTCCCCACATCCACAATGGCCTATTAAGGTCTATGACCCGCATTGACCTTATTCTAACGCTGGCGAAATTCCAACCCCACATCTCTCACTTCAAAACAATGAAAATGGAATTCTCTGACCACCGACTGGTCTTGATAACATACCACTTACCCGTCACAGTTGCAAAGGCCCCACATTGGTGCAAAATCCGCCCCCCCAAACTTGCGTCACCAGGATTTTCCATGTGGGTGGAAGAGGCAACTTTGGCAGAATCATTTGTTGCACCGTTTTGTTTGGACCCCATTTCCACATGGGAAACTTTCAAAGAAGACACCATCCGCCACTATCGCCATCTCTCCTCCAGGCGCTCACGAGCCACATCGGCGGTTATCTCGCATGCACTGACAGAATTGGCCCACTTGGAGTCCAACATTCCAGCCACAGGATATAGCCCTGCATGGGGCCAGAAGTGGGCGGAGGCAGCCGCCCACCTCAACGCACTCAAAAGGCAACACAAACATTGGGTTTGTGTCCAATACAGGGCCACACGCATCACTAAAGGTGACAAGTGCACCGCATACTTCTTTAAAAAATTTTTCGCACCACGCCAGAGTGTGGCCTGCACACAGGTGCAAAGATCGGATAATTCTATTGTGGACACGCTGGCCAAAGTGGCAATTAAAACGCAAAGATATTACTATGAGCTATACTGAGCTTAACCAATTCAGCCAGCCAAAATGGCAGAATTTCTCAACCAAGCTCATATCTGCACCATTTTCCGATACCCAGAAATAATGAATTTAATTACTCTGAATGAATTATGGACAGCCATTCGTGGTGCGCCAAACTGAAAATGCCCAGGCCCAGATGGCATTCCATATGAGTTCTACAAAAAATATTTTAAATATATATCCCCACTGCTGCTAGCCTCACTCAACCAAAGCCTGTTGGAAATGCGCCTCCTACCAGGAGGACATGAGGCCTTTACTGTCACACTCTTCAAGAAAGGGGATAGGCTTGACTTAGCCAACTGGCGCCCTTTTCTCTAACAAACACAGACACCAAAATTTTAACCAAAATTATGGCTAACCATTTAGGGACTGTAGCATCTGCCACCATCTCCCCAGAACAATGTAGTTTCTTCCCCAGAAGGTCGATTTGGGATAATGTGCACTCTGTGGCTAATGTGTGTCAGTCCACAGCCTCTGGGGCACTGGTATTCTTGGACCAACAAAAGGCCTATGATAGAGTAAACTGGGAATACCTTAGGTCTGCCTCCATCAATTCCGCCTACCCCCCCTCTTCATAAACTGGGTGATGCTGCTCACAGAATCTGTGACAATGGCAGTGCGTGGCCCAGGCTTCCTAACGGAAGTAGTACACCCTCAAAGGGGCCTGCGACAAGGGGACCCCCTCAGCCCACTCTTATACAACTTCAGCCTTGACCCACTACTGTGAAATGTGAATGTCCACCTCACTGGGGTCCGTGTGCCAGGCCAAACCCCAGTCAAGATGATGGCATTTGCAGATGATTGCGTGGTGGGGGTGTCTAATAACAAAGATGCATGCGCTCTTGAAGCCCTCATCCAGGAATATTCCTGGGTAAGCAACGCGGCACTGAAC
The DNA here is from genome assembly GCA_022478985.1 of Massospora cicadina. Taxonomy (NCBI): domain Eukaryota; kingdom Fungi; phylum Entomophthoromycota; class Entomophthoromycetes; order Entomophthorales; family Entomophthoraceae; genus Massospora; species Massospora cicadina. The sequence goes on from JAKSZP010019294.1 coordinate 18,950, forward strand.
GCCTCCAAAACCGAAATCATCCTCCTTGGTCAGTTTCAGAACTGCTGGGCCTCAGCAAGTAGTTCCCAACCCGGCCCATCTGCTCGCCCACGTCCACGCCTTACTAACTCAACACACACCGCTCCACTGGTGCTCCCCTTTGTGCCACGTCCTACCATAGGACTGGTATGCCATCTGGGCGTGTGGATGGAGGCAGGTGGATACGCGTCAGCAGTAATGGAGTGCCATATACTGGACAACGTGACGAAGCGAATCGCCTCTCTCAGAGCCCACCCTACTACCCTCACTGGCAAGGTTGTTCTTGCCAACTCTATGCTCCTATCCAAAGTCTGGTTTGGAGCCCACGCCATCCCCTTCTCACCAAGCTTCTTCAAATCCCTGTATGATTTGCTGCAAGGATGGCTTTGGTCAGGTTGCCCTCCACCAGTACGGCTAGAGGTCATGTTTGGCCCTCATCATCATGGTGGCATGGGCCTGCTTGACTTCAAAGCCCATGCTGCCAAGATCCTGGGCACCTGGATCGCGGCCGTCACCGCTCCTACACTCCCATCCCAACACTGGTCCCACGCGGCCCACTCCAACTTCTCCCAAGCCTTGGGCCTCAACAATCCATCAAACCCACACTCCCTGATGAAATACCTCGCATCACACACATCAGCCACAGGTCCTCACGGGACTAAAACCCACTACAAACTAATCCTACTCTCCATGCGAATTGCAGAGTGGAGAATTCGTATTAGTGGACATACAACCTGAAGAGGCCGCCCCTCTCCTCAGTTCATACAAGAGGTACAGGGGCTACCCATCCATGATGGCGTGATCCCCATTTGACCCCAAGTCCTATCCAGGGTGGACTACCTGGACATGATGGGCATCCCTTATTCCACTGAGACCCAAAAGACTATCTGGAAATACGCACACCATCCTCTGTTGCAGCCTTAAGTCCGCTCCCATGTGTGGTGCTGCCTTAGGCAGGTGTATCGTACAGCTGAGCGCTCTAACGCTCTACACTCATCCTGTGTCGTGTGTGGCCAGTATGGAACGCTGTTCCACCGCCTGGAGAAGTGCCCCACCTCTAAAGTGATATGGCGCGAAGTCTAACGTCTGCTAGGCCAGGATCAAACGCATCCCTTCAGTCTGTTAAGAGATATGTTTGCTTCATCAATGGCCTCCCCCTCCCACCCTCCCTCTATGCTCTGGTGGTTGCAATCGCCATGTGGACTATCCACACGATTGTATTGGATGCCATCGCTGGCTCCATCCCCACCCTCCCAGAAGCTGTCCACAGATTCTGGTGTCATCTGGTGGACCACTTTCAAGTGTGGATGTTTGGATATCTCCTACCACGTCGCCAACAGCTGGTCTCCTCCTGGTTCCCAGTCTGGTTCATCAAATCAGACCCCTTCCTCCACATGTGCTCAATAGTGGCTACGGCCCCTTCACACGTTCCCTCCCCCTCCCCATAAGTGGCGTTCCCGCTGGCAACAAGAGATAGCATCGCGTCTCTGGGGTGCCTCCCCTGGTACTAAGTTTATCTTTCCTGAATCATATTCGGAAGTGTCCATCCCATGGTCGGCCTTCCCCGCAATAAATTTAAATAATTGTTTCACTTTGACGTCTCAGAAAATCTTTCTTGTTGTGCAACATGTCAGGCCCAAAAGCCATATAAGGAATCAACTATTTGCAGCTAGTAAATCCTGGGTTTGCTTGGCACATATTACTATGGTTGTCATAGTGCCACTGACCATGAGTAATAAAAGAAGCCAATACATTATTATATCCATTGCCACTTGACTTGTTGGGTGGAGGCGCGTGCTTTAGACAATGTAGATGCCAGTGGTACTGCCAAATATATAATGGAGCAGTTGATATTGGCATGTTTGACCTCAAGTTATTATAAAGGTTAATGGAAGCAACATTACTATGAATGTCATACCCTAAATAAACAAGTTGATGATATTTGAGGAGTACAGTCAACGAGTTCCCATCTGATAAAAAATAGTGGATAAAGGTTGAATTGTACTTTAGCCACTACCTCTGAAAATCTTGTATCTAGTAAACCTTCCAATCAAAAACTTTTTTAATGTCAGCAACATCTGCCTATAATTTAGTTATCATTTGTCAATGGATAAATCTCCTTTTGATTACTTTATAGGCGTCAGGTTTGTTTGCCACCAATTCTATTTACCATCTTTAAGCTATTCAAATCCAATACTCTCAAGTAGAAGAAAGCTAAAGTATATGAATATATAAAGTGACCTGCTCTTCTAGATTTTGACATAGCTAAAAGGTCAGCTATTGTGACACCCACGGACTTTATGAGACATAATAAAGCTGGATAAGTTTTTGGTTGGTCCACTTGAGATCATCAATAGGTCGTCATTAGATTCCTATACCATTAAACACCTTTCAAATGGACGTATATTAAATTTGGTGCATGCTAAGTCTCTATAAATATGTAGATAATTAGCAAAATGATGGTAAAAAAGAAAGATAGTTAAATTATCTATCTATTTATACTATTATTAATTGTCTGTTGCTTTAGGTTTGTCTTAATGCCATCATTTTTGTCAGCAATTAATGCTAACCATTTACTTTAAAACTCTTCCATAAAATTAATTGGTTATAAGTGCT
>JAKSZP010019295.1:0-21524 GCA_022478985.1 Massospora cicadina
TTTATAGATTAGAGAACATCTTAAATGGGTGTTGGAACCCTAATAGGTAAGTGCTTGCAGGTGCTATTTGCACAGGATTACAACAATTTAGCAATCACTGGAGTATCTAGAACTCACAATAGCTATTCTAAACCTAGATATAAAGATATATAAACTACAGGGTGACTTTTATTTTTGTATGCTTTTAAAATAAGAAAAACTAGGGTCTTAAGAAAGAGGAAGAATCCTCATTACATTGATCTCGCTTAGTATTTACACTAATTTGATGCTTAGTAGTGGGAGGCAATGGAATCTGAAATAGGCAGAGGGCATCCCAATTCTGCTTAATGACAATTTAGACTTTAACTGCTCTTGATAATCATATCACCTTGATAAAGCTTAGATTTTAGATGTGAGATCAACTTTTAGAATGAAATAACCAAGGGGGAGCACGTTAATGTAATCCTGATAAACAGCCATCTTGAACATATGAGCTTTTTGGCCGAATAAATAAGTTACTAAGTTACATCAGGGATAAAAATTTTCACTCCCCTGAACCCCCTCCAGTCTATAAAAGTGGTCTCTCTTCCTTAGAAACTTGCAACAAATTCAAGCTGGTGCTTGGGTGATGTTCCAGGTGAGCTGGCCTAACTGCTGAGGTTGCAGAGCGCCCTCACCATTTTAGATTTATTCAAGTTATGCTGACCAGGGTATGGACATTACCAAAACAGAAACACCAAAACTAACCAAATTAAATAACAGGAACATCATGAACAACTGCCCAAAACAAGAGCATGACATACAAAATAAGAACATAATTCACCGGGTGGTACAGTGGTGAGCCGCTTATCCCACCATGGTGGAAGGGGAAGGGGGATCATCTGCGGATTCCTCATTGTACAGAGTGCGGGCTAAGGCAGAGAACAAGGGCGTGGGGTTGTCATGAAAGTGGCAAGTAAAGTTTATACTGGCCTGCTAGTCTGGATGCCCAAACACCTGAATGTCAAGCATATCATGGCTTGATGACATGATTGAGGGTACCAACTGTAAGGATAAAGCTGGTCGTCAGGAGGACAAAAAGGTTAAGTTAGTAGGCTTTCTTGTCCTCAAACATACTCTGTACCAACGATGGGTTAAGGTGAGATATGTGAGGTTGGTCCTGGGGATCTGCGTGATGCTCAGCCTTGTGTTACAGCAAGGACGTTAAAATGCACCAGCTATATCACAAATAACGATGGTTTGATTAGGTTGCTCAGCAAACGGGGTTTCAAAACCCGTTTGATCTTTAAACTTTAAGAATTGGGTCAGCCTTACCTAAAATCAATAACATGATTTTGGTCAATCTCGAGCTACAGTACCATGGCCAATGGAAGCATGTGCCTATTGGTGAACTTAGGCTTAGAACCACTTCCACCAATTGATGATTTCCCCCTATTGTTTAAGTATGTTTCCTCAGGACCAACCTCCCTTGTTGGTCAACTTTCTAATAAAAATCCCTGTTAAGCTTTACAAATTTATAATGGTTCCTTGGGCAAAGCTGTCAGGGACCTCCTCAAGGAGGTCTTTAACAGCGTCATTCAGTTTATTTTAACTAAATTATCACCCATGTCTTCTGCACCGCTGGGGTGCTCTGGTACCCTCCAGATCAAAGCGCCTAACACTCCTGAACTGATCTCCACTTGGATATGGACTCCTCTTTTGGGTCCAACCAAGTTTGGCTATTTATTTGCTCTCTCCTACTATATACAGCGCTGTACACCCTTGCCCTCGGTCCCTTTTGCTCTGGCATCCTCTGCGGTGCCTTGTTTGCCATCCAGATAATGATTAGTTCCCTAGCGGTGTGACTGTTCATCTTGCATCATCTCACTGGGTTTGGGAGAGTTACATACACTCTCCTTGCAAAGCCTAAATTCCAGAGGTGCTTCTGCTTGAATGATGTTGAATTGTGCTGTGAGAGATTTTACCAGCGAGCGCCAATAGGCCATGCATGTAAGCAACAACCTGGCAACAATCAAGACTGTCCTGGCCCAGGGACCGTGGGTTTGGGTGCTGGTAAAAGAGAGATTGGAATAGGGGGTTTGATTTTGTCATATAAAGTTAAATTTGGGTTGCAGAAAAATTTTATTGAATTTAAAGTTAGAAAATTACCCATCAATTTTCTCAGTGTGTTATGACTGCTTAAATAGACGATTGATTTTGGGGAATAGCTGAAGAAAATGTGAATTTGGCCCTCAAGATTCATCCTAACCTGGCAAACTTCAAATGAGGTGATAAAATCATTTTGAACCAACTTCAAAGTTATTGGCAGCAGGCTGAGTCACAGTCATTTCATCCACGAATACCCAAATTGCCAATCTTCTTGGGTTTCAACAGCTATAGTAATGATATCTTACCTGACAGGCAGTGGTAACCTCCCAAGGCTACCCCACATAGGGGCAATCTCATGAGGTTGGGAACAGGTTTTAGACGCCCAACCCACCCACACCTGGTTGCTCCAGTGTCCGTAGGACCAAATTAGAAATATCAGATGGGTTAATTGATACTTCCATGGAGTGTTTTAAACTGGCATCAGTATTTCCCAATGGCATAATGTCATTGGCATGTTCCTCCAATAGATGATATTAGGAGTATTCTTCATAGAAGGAACATGACCATCAGGCATTGTTTCCATTATTTTTGGGGTGGGTTTCAATCCTGCAACAACATTTATCGATGACCCAATGTCATTGCCAAGTTTTTCTGAGGATTTGGCATTAGATACTTTGGTTACCAAAAATGTGCACCTCTCAGGCTTGCATGACAAGGTTTTGGGTCTCTCAGGCCTTGATGCTTTGATATTCTGAGGATAGCTCATTTGATAACTATTATCCTGCACACTTAATTGAGATGAAGTTCTGTAGATTAATCCTCAATATTGCCAGTGGCTTATGATATTCAAACTATTCAGAAACTCACTAGGAAGATTAAAATAGGCCTGACTTTTCTGGTCAATTTTGGGCGTAATATCACCATATAATTGGGAACTTCTTTCAAGGCAGGTTTTGATAAAAGCTTTGGATTGGACGCTTCCAGCTTGTCGACACTTCTACAAAGTTAAGAAATAGATAAGACTTGGAAAGTGATAAACTAAATATATCTTTTATTAGATGATATTTATTAGATAATAAGTCATTAGGCCAGGCGCCGGTATTTATACCTCTAGGGCATCTCCTGGCCACATATAAGCACGCAATTTCAACAGATAATTTATCACCTCAGTTCAGCCCTTAAACTAATATGACTGAGACCTTTTCTTAGGTTTATTGGTGGCAAAATACTCTCAAATTGGGAGGATTTCAGGTACTAAAATTATAATAAAAACATGCAAAATTGTCCTAGGATCTTCTTGATTTATTTTTTGTCATACTGCTAACGAAATACACCTTCTGTGAAATTCTTGCATTGATTAAAGTAGATGACGTACCCCTAATCAGGACATTGGCAGGCCTCTCTCTCAATAACACTAGATACTCCCCTTTGGGTGGTCCATGTGCAAGTGCTATTGTGCCAATTATGCAGATCAACATACCAATTTCACCCTAGGGCGGGAAATTGATTAGGTTATCGTTCATCTGAGTCCATGGGACTTTTAAACATTAACTTCAGGTTAGTCCTGAATGATTTTGTATACTAGTTGTTAAACATTGTTCCAATAATTGGGACCAATTGTCAAGTTTTGATGCAGAGATAATTGGTCATAGTGTGCGAGCATATTTGGCCTGAGATTTTTGATAAAATACTTGATCAAATTGATGTTGAGATATATGGCCAAGCTGTTTTACTTGCAATAGGCTTTGAGGTGAGAATTTAGGTATTGGATTGAGTATTGGGAGGATAATTGGCCTGATCTGATGGTTGTCAAAGGGTTTATTTTCGAGTCAACCACCAGAATCTGACATTTCCCCCACTTGACTCAAATATAAGCCCTAAGATTCCCGAATATCCTTTGTTGAACATCAGCATCTGTTAGCTTCAGCCCAAACGCCCAATGAGCATAAAGTTGGGTCTTCTATTTAGTAACTTTTGTGATTGGGGTCCTTCCACATTGCAACAAGACAGTTGGGCAAGAGGGCCCAGGTGAGGGCCCACAAACAGGAGAGTGCAGCTGTGGTCAAGTCCTTTGTTCGTTTTCTTGATGAGTGATTATTGATATATCCTTGGAATATGGTAAGGACGATGCTAACACTGAGTAGAACAGTCTTTCCACCAGAGAGGGAGTACAGTGAGGCGACTGCTCTGTCAAAGTCCGAGGAATGGTCCATTTGTTGCTCAAAGTCCAGGGTTTTTCTCCAAAATCTTAATAAATGATTTCAAGATTTTAAATTTTTATTTCCAATTTTTGAGATTTTTATTTAATATACTAGAAGACGAAGATGTCCTAAACACCTTCATCTGGTTGTATTTATGTTAGGAAGCAGGGGCTATGGGGGAATTTGTTCCCATGGAGTCTGCAGATGGTAGGCTATCCATGGGCCTATTTTGAGAATCTCAACCTCCAATATTCCCATCTGGGCCCATTCTAGACTGTTCATTAGGTACCCAAGGCGTTACAGAAACTTTTCCACATATAATTTTGTTCATTGGGGATGAATCAGAGCTCAACATTCTTGTGTTAACCTTAACACAAATTTTTAAATTAAAATTCATTAAATGTTTTTTGCTGACTTCTGATTCACTCAGCTGCTGCTCCCCTTGACTCTCAAAGCTTCCATTTTTGGTATAATTTGGCTTGACAGCCCCTGATTCGCTGGACTGCCCTTTGCCGTTGTCCTTATCATTATTTAGTTCATTGGACTTCAGATTGGCGGCCTTTGATTGGCCCAGTTACCATTTACATCAACCCTTGCCACCTCTGCTCTGAGGTTTAGTCGATTTGTCAGCATCTGATTCATTAGAATGACATTTACAAAGGTCATTGCCCTCAAACCCTACAATTTTATTATTATTACTACATTACTAAGAGCCTCAATCCCCGCCTTAGGGGGGGTCAAGGCTATTTGGCAGTCAGGTAGTGCCTTGACCATCACAACTTTGGCCTGAGCACCCAATAAGTCTAAAGTATGATCCTCTTATTGTTATTTCAGCCCAAATGCCCATCAATTCTGAAGTTTGATTCTCTCTACAACCTCAAGTGCAGATAAAATGGTAATTAGAATAAATTTATTATGTATTTAAATGTTGTTTTTCTTTTTCCCTTTTTTTCAACCTTTCTTTTCTTAATCAACTCGCTTATTGAACCTTCAAAAGAATTTTGCATGGACTCAGTTGTAATATGGCCAGTCCTAATATCCTTGATTGTGTATATGAACTTAGATGTTTTCTCAATCAGTTCAAATGGCTCAACCCAGATGCGATCTAATTTTTTCAATCAGCCCAATCTGTGGGTGTTGCAAAATATAAAACTTTGTTATTAACTTTGAATTCAGCCAGTGTGTAGCAATTCTCTAAGTCCTTTTGATTTCAAGCCTTTTTCTCAGCAAAACTGTTGTTGAAGGCTTGAGCTTGTAGTTTGATTAAAGCATCTGCAAGCTTCTTGACATAGTAAGTATTAGTGTTTTTGCCAGGTTCCTCTAGGGCCAAATATAGCAGCATTGGTAGGGCTGGGTGTCTTCCATATAATACTTGAAACGGAGACATCCTGGTTGATGAATGGTAGAAAAATTGTAGGCAAAGACTGCTGAACTTAGATAAGTACTCCATTCAGATGGTTTGGCCATTGTTAATCTCTGGATAATGTTCACCAACGCCCCCTTTGCGTGTTCAACAGTCCCATTAGTTTCAGGGTGATAGAGAGCAGAAAGCACACCTCATACTCCCATTAATTGGTTGAAATTGGCAGGAACATTGGCGGTAAAATTGGTTCCACTATTGGTCAGAATAACCTGGGGACATCCATTTTTGTGGATGATGTTTTCAAGTACAAACTTGGTGGTAGTTGCCGCTCCAGCTTCCCAAATGGCCTTGGCCTTGACCCATTTGGTCAAGTGTTTGATGGCTATGATCCTGTATTTGGCCTTCATATTGCTTGTTGGAAGTGGGCTGACAATGTCAATAGATACAGAGTGCTAGGAAAACCTGGTCCAAAAAAGCTGGTAAGATGTGTTTTTTTCAGAACAGTTTTCGCCTTGGCACTCTGCACAGCATTCTAGCATTTCTTGGATGTCGAAATGCATTGACTACCAATAGTAGAATTGCTTCAGATGCTCTTTCAATTACTTGAATCCACCATGCCCTATGGCCTTATGCGCCGCCATTATTAGGTCTGTTTGGTATGAGGGTCTTAGGAAAAATAGACTTCTTGCCCTTGATAATCTTGCAAAGTGTCCCATTTTTGATGGTTGTATTTTTCTGTAGATCTGATTGTTGGGATTCTCCCTGGATTAGGTGAAAGCCTTGTCCAGGGGAAGGGTCATTACCTCCATTCAAGGGGCATGAATCCCAAATGGGTGGATAAGTTTGAGAATGAGGTTCAAACCTTTAACAGCTGAAAATAATTACATCCCCATTTCCTAAGTCATGTGAAGCGGAGTTTTCCACTGATCCCAGTATTGGGACTTTCCTACAGGTCCCATGACTCTACCCTGAAGATCCCTCTTATTCTACTTTCCCTTTCAAGCATTATAAATAGTGCTTGATTACTCTAGTAAAACACCTTTTTTGCCGATTACTAATAAAATTCTTGATTATAGAATTTTTATTTAGGAGCAAAACAAGTCATGAGGTTACCCATGAGAGTGAACTTTGAAGCACCCCTTTTGGACAGTTGTGCCACCAGAGATTCTCCCCTGGTGGTCCAACACTGATAATATTTTTTGGATGGATTTGGGCTCATCTTGATACTCTCTGCTGATCATTTACCATAAACAACTTAATGGTGCCTGACTGGGTGTTGCAATGGTGGGTAATCAGGATAGGCAATTGTCATTTTGGTATTTTACACCAACTCAATGCTCAATGGTGTAGTCATAAGCTTAAAGCTTCAACGCTCAAAGGGCTAATCAGCCCTCAGGTTCTCTTAAGTTGTTTAACCATCTTAGGGAAGCATGACTGGTAACAACTTTGAAATGAGTGCCATTAAGGTAGACCCAAAATTGCTATCAAGCATATATGACGGCTAAGCATTTTCTTTCTGTAACTGTGTAGTTCCTTTCATGAACTTTTAAGTTCCAACTAGTGAAGGCAGCTGAATTTTCTTCAACATCTTCTTCAACTTGGGATAACATGGCCCCCACTCTGTTCAGGATGCATCAGTTTGGACAATAAATTCACAATCAAAGTCCAGTTATCAAAGAACAGACGCACCCAATAGGGCTGATCAGAGTTGATCAAATGCATCCTGGCAATCTGGAGTCCAGTCAAATGGGACCTTATCTTTAAGTAGATAAAAAATGGTTCTCTAAGTTGTGCGAAGTCAGCAATAAATCAGCGATAGTACCTGATCATGACTAGGAATACTTGAATATCACGCTTGTATTTGGGCCATTTTATTTTGGAGATAGCATCCAGCTTATAGGGTTGGGGCCGAAGACTCACTTTATCAATCACAAATCTGAGGTATTCCAGTTGGTCTTTAAAAACTGAAATTTTCTGAGCTTGATTTTTAAGTTTGCAGCAGCTAGCCTTCTGAAAACCTCCTTCAAGTGTTCCAGGTGGTCGTCAAAAGTGCGGCTGAAAACGTTGATATTATCAAGGTACAATAGTACACATGACAACTTCAAATCTCCCAGGATTGTGCCCATTGCCCGTTGTAATGTAGCTGGGGCATTGCAGAGCCCTTAAGGCATTTTCGTCAGCTGGAATAGGCCCTCTTGGATTTTAATTGCACTTTTCTTGCGCTCCTCTCTGGGAAGATCTATTTGCCAATATCTGCTGATAAGGTCCATTGCTGAGAAGAACTTCGCGCCCCCTAGCCTATCCAAGGCATCGTTAATTTGTGGCAGAGGGTATGAGTCCTTCTTTGTGATGTTGTTTAACTTCTGATAATCAAAGACTACTCGGTTGCTTCCATCCTTTTTCTTCACTATTAAAATTGGTGCTGCCTCTAGACTTTTTTAAAGTACTAACATGCCAAGATTAAGGAGTTCCTTAATCTCCTTGGATACAGCTTCTTCTGATGAAATTGAGCATCTAATCAGGCGTAATAAAAATAGGCTTATGATCTTTGGTATCAATTTTGTGGGTGACACCCTTAGCACATCCCAAGTCAAAATCATCTTGTGCAAATATTTCCCAATATTTAGAGAATAATTCCTGAGCTTGGCCTTTCTCAGAGTTGGTCAGGTTTCTTAAATTGGCTATAGGGACAACATTATTTATGCTGAATAGGTCCTTATTGGGGAGCCCAAATTTGACAAAAGTTCTAAATTCATGGAATGAGTGAATTTCTGAGTTAGGGATCATATGTAGAAATGCGTATGCTTGATGTCACTTGATGGAGATGGGCCAATTTTGCAGGTTTGAACATAAAATATGAATTTCTCCATGTCCCAAAATGATAATACCAGGGGCAATGTTGGGTTCAAAGTGAGATTTAGACCATGGTTGATATACTTCACCATAAAATCCTTCTGGCATATTAATTGTTAGTCCTGTTGGGATGAATACTTGAACTCCAGATGGTAAAGTGATGCTCTGATTTGATCAAAGTGGAATGCCATTTGACTCATTGACCTGTGTGAGTAATGGTTTTATCTTTGACCGCACTTTGACATACTCAATTGGGACAACTCCATCTTTGTAGGCCAGGTTTATGAATAGGATGGGTTTCTTTTTCTCAACTGACTTATCCCAGATATAATAAAGTGGAATGTCCTGGCCAAGGATGGTGAGAGTGTTGTCCTTATGATTGGTAACAACTTCATATCTTCTTAGGAAATCAGTCCCAATTAGGAAATCATAGTTTGTAATTGCAACACTGTGGCAGATGCTGTTACTACAATGGATCCAAATCTGAGAGGTAGGGTACTATATGCGCCCAGAGATTTAGTTGTATGCGCTCCAGCTGTTCCATATTACTGACAGTGGCAACATTGGACGAAATTTTTAGCTTTTTAACCAACTTTATGCTGACTATAGTAATAGGAGCACCACTATTGAGATGGCCCAAACTTGCACCTTATTTAACGCTATGTCCGCATAAGTAAATTCAGAGTAGTTTTCAGAGGTATTTATTGTATGAATGCTGTGATTGCTGCCCGATTCCAGATGTGATTTCAGGATTGATCAAATATCTGGGAAGGTATATGCTAAGGTCATTATGAGAATATCTATTTGAACGTTGTTAAGCTTAGGTAGGTCAGTTAAATATCTGGGTTGGAGGTCTAAACACTAATCAATAATCCGTTTTGTGTGAGGTTTTAGTACTTCTGTTTGGTCTTTTTTGGTAATTTTCAAGGGTTTAGTTGTTTTTGCTGTGGATGAGTAGTGACCATCATGATATCATTAGCCATGATATGGTGGAGGTTATCTTCAGCAACATCTTCGCCCTAAGGAGCTCGCCAGGGTCAGGTGGAATGGTTTGAACATCAGTGGAGTTAGAGCAATCCGCCTCTACTCCACCTGCTCTTTTCCTGCCTCGCTGTCACTGTTGGTTTCTAGAGAAAAGTTGACCCCAGGCTTATTGTTGGACCGTCTGTAGCATTAGTTAGCAAAGTGCCCCATTTGACCACAGTTGTGACATGTATTCATCCTTTTTTGCTGCTTTTGCTCGAATTTTTGGTTTGTAGTTTGGAAATTTTTCCCCTGGTCAGACGTAGCGTTGCTTTTTGGGCCCAAAAATCGGGATTTTTGCTGATCTTTGGCCCAATTAAGTGTATTAAAATTACAGTAATAGCTTCTCAAGTAATTAGTAAGCTCTTGGATTTCCAAGATTCCATTAAATTCAGGTAACATGACATTGTGAAGTTCACAGAAGAACATAATTGCATGCTCCATTGCAATCTTAGCGTTAAACTTATCTATTGCATTGCACCCATGCAGAACTTGTGCCTCCTGAAAAAACCTATATGCAAAGTCCTTAATAGTCTCATTCCTTTTGAATTCAATATTAAGAAGCTCTTTTTTGGGTTTCTAATTTCTCAGGCCCTCCAAACTGTTTTGTCACTGCAATTTTGGCATCCATATAGGACCAATCGTCACCCAAATAAGGCATAATGAGGTCACAGCTATGGGCATCGAGTGAGTTAATCAGTGGTGATCCTTTTGCATGGTCTGATGCTCCTCTATTTGCTTTTTCAAATAACTTGAGGAAAGAGTGAACATTTCCATCCTTATTGAACTTTGGTAAATTCAATGGTTTGAGAGCATCTCGCCCTGTTTTGGGCACAGGGGTTGTACTTCTTCTTGAATGTCTTGGTGTATCATCTCCCATAATTGGCCCCTCTTTCCCGTTGGGAAGTATCTATAGTCAAAATTGCTGCCAGTACTCTCAGCATAGAACAGTTGTTCAAATAATCAGTTTCTGCATTAGTGTCAACTTCCATTGATTTGATTTCATGATATTGCTCCAACCACTAGATTCCAACGCTTGAATTCAGCCCTTAGTTGATTTTCCAGCTGTTTTTTGGATGAATGAACAGAGCTTTTTCCTATTTCTCTTTTGTCAAAGTTGGGTGAGCCCTGGCAGCCTTTCTTTTTGAGGGATTTTAATTCTTTTTTGTTGTACTCCTTAGAATTAAGCTTGATTAATTGTTATGCTTTTAATGTCTTTGGCCATACTGTCTCTTCAGGAATTTGCAGTTGATAATTTCATTCTGAGTTCCCAATTCTCCTGAGTAATTTCAGTATTTCTGGCCTGCAATTTCGACACCACAGTCCAAAGTTTAGAAAATTTCTCTTTTTTCTGGGCATCCTCTTCATCACTATTTGGGATGGCTGGTTTTCTGCAAGGTCCTCGAAGTTTTTGTTTATAGTATCCAGCTTGGCTCAAACATACTCCTCAAAGTCATCAAATTTTACATTTAACTCCAGGTGATTTTTTTGGCCTGAAGTAGCATGTAGGTAAGTTGCTCTGATTGATACAATAGGTGATCAGAATGAGTTTCCAGTTTCCAACAGCAATTATTCATGTTTTGTACCCATTTATGTGATAGCCCATGGTGAGCAAAAACTTCTGTGGCTATCTTTGGGATTTCTTCATTTAGAAACTCCTTGAGGGTGTTTAATATCCCATGAGCTTCATTGGCAAGTTTCATATTATCCACAATTGCCTTTTGGACTTCAGAAAAACTAGAATTTAGTTTGTTTAGTGGGGAATTTCAAGAATATTGTTCCTCCCCTTGCACATGGTAGATTTCTGTGAATTCCAGATTTTGTCTAGCAATGATTCTCTGGGTATGCTTAATTGAGGGTTGAACAAATTTAACCAGTAATTTGTTAGTTGCTCGACTATCTGTGAGACATTTGGCATGAGATGCCATGGTTGCATCGTGGTACTTCATATATCTCCATATTGAGCGCCTGATCCTTATGGTAGTAGAACAGGCCAAAGGAGGGATCGATTTGTGAAGTACCAATCCTAAAACCCTGATATAGGGTTTATAGCATAGCTTTTATGCTTGAAGATGTAAGATCAATCGGGCTGGTTGTATCTATATAAGCTCCCCCCAATGTGATAAGATCCAGGGAGTAGGAGGACCCACTTCAGAGCCTTGGTGGCTGATATTAAGATAAACTGAGATTTCCTTGTCACTAGTTTCCATCTAATTGTCGCTTTATTGTCTGGCCAATTCTGCCAGGAATTAGTTATGGGAATCCATTTTGGAGAGTGTCACCAGTTTTGAGTGAGCACCAGTTGTGAAAATCTGAGGATAGCTCTCTTAATAATTATTATCCTGCACACTTAATTGGGATGAAGTTCCATAAAATTAATCCTCAATATTGCCAGTGGCTTAAAGTATTTGAAATATTTGGAAACTCACTAGGCAGATTAAAATAGCCCCAACTATTCTGGTCTATTTTGGGCAAAATTTTCCCAACGTAATTGGGAACTTATTTCAAGGAAGGTTTTGATAAAAGCTTTGGATTGGACGCTTCCAGCTTGTCGACACTTCTACAAAGTTAAGAAATAGATAAGACTTGGAAAGTGATAAACTAAATATATCTTTTATTAGATGATATTTATTAGATAATAAGTCATTAGGCCGGGCGCCGGTATTTATACCTCTAGGACATCTCCTGGCCAAATTCAAGCACGCAATTTCAACAGATAATTTATCACCTCAGTTTAGCCCTTGAACTGATATGACTGAGACCTTTTTTTAAAATTATTGGTGGCAAAATACTCTCAAATTGGGAGGATTTCAGGTACTAAAATTATAATAAAAACATGCAAAATTGTCCTAGGATCTTCTTGATTTATTTTTTGTCATACTGCTGACGAAATACACCTTCTGTGAAATTCTTGCATTGATTAAAGTAGATGACGTACCCCTAATCAGTAAATTGGCAAGCCTCTCTCTCAATAACACTAGGTACTCCCCTTTGGGTGGTTCATGTGCAAGTGCTATTGTGCCAATTATGCAGATCAACATACCAATTTCACCCTAGGGCGGGAAATTGATTAGGT
Organism: Massospora cicadina; assembly: GCA_022478985.1. Taxonomy (NCBI): domain Eukaryota; kingdom Fungi; phylum Entomophthoromycota; class Entomophthoromycetes; order Entomophthorales; family Entomophthoraceae; genus Massospora; species Massospora cicadina. The sequence continues at coordinate 12,584 of JAKSZP010019295.1, forward strand.
TATCGTTCATCTGAGTCCATGGGACTTTTAAACATTAACTTCAGGTTAGTCCTGAATGATTTTGTATACTAGTTGTTGGACATTGTTCCTGATAATTGGGACCAACTGCCAAGATTTGATGCAGAGATAATTGGCCATAATGTGCAAGCATATTTGGCCTGAGCTTTTTGATAAAATACTTGATCAAATTGACGTTGAGATATTTGGCCCAAGCTCATTTAGTTACAATAGGCTTTGAGGTGAGAATTTAGGTATTAGCTCGAGCATTGGGAGGATAATCAGCCCTGTCTGATGGTTGTCAAAGGGTTTATTTTTGAGTCAGCCACCAGAATCTGACAGATGCCAAAGGCTTGTTGCCATCAACTTCATTTGCACCTTTTTACCCATATTGATGCCAGCTTCCTGAGAACTCAACGATTTTTTAGATTCACTATACTAATTCAGCCAAAGTCAATACCAGTATAGGTGGCAGGGTCCTTAAAGGGTAAGCTGATACCCAATGCTCATCCACTACGTGGGCGAGGTCACCCTAAGAGATGAGGGGGAGAGCTTGCCTCCTTGGCCCCTTTTTTGATGGGAGCAAAAATGCCACCCAGTCCAGATGGAGGGGGTGCCCCAGACTTACAGGGGTTATCACACCCTCACCATTTTGATCTTAGGGTTTTCAGACAGAGGTTGGGAGTATAAGGATTACTCTGAGTTGAGAAATTTTACCAAGAATCAACTAGGGTTTTTTTGTATTTATTTGGGGAAGGTTGACCAGGGGATGAGCACTTCCAATATAGTGGGGATAAATTAATGAAATTTGAAAATTAAAAGACACCCCAGAGGGTTCAAGACCCCTCTTGTTGTCTCCAGGATCACCAAGCTTAGAAAAGTAGGGAAAGGGGGTTATGCTGGCTTATTCTTGGATGCAGCATGTGTGAAGAAAAGGATCAACCTTTAGGAACCATATGGGGAACCATGTGTTGATTGTCCTTCTGTTATGGGGGGTCATGTGTCCAAACGGCCATGCTTGGAAATGTTCCAATATATGGCTGTGGAAGCGATGAATGGCTTCTTGGATTGTAGGCGCTGCTCCTGTGAACGAATTTAGTACTTTTGTATGTATCGTCCATAGTGCTATTGCTACTATTAACGCCCTGAGGGATGGGTGGATAGGAGAGTCCATGTTTATAGCAAACATGTTCCTTGCTAGGATGAATGGTTGTCCGTTTTCTTGGCGAAATAGGCGCATGACCTCTTTCCATACAGCCACTGATGTTGGACATTGTTCTAAACGGTGGGCTAGGCTTCCATACTGACCACATATTGTACATGATGTGTGAGTGGCATTTGACCGTTCAGATGTGCAGTATACTCTCCTCATGCACCTCCATACATGTACTCTTATCCTGGGTTGGAGTAGAGGGTGATGTGTGTATCTCCATACTCTTATTTGAGTCTCCAGGTTGTAGGGTATGTCCATATGGTCCAGGTAATCTATCCTGGCTATGGTACTTGGGTTTTTGCTTATTATATTGTCTGTGACTATTTGGTCATTGATTTCCTGTCTTTGAGTTAGCCTTGGGAGTCCTCAGTGACTGGTTTGCCATTTATGTGGATCTGCCATGTCGCTCTTCTCATGGCTAGAAGTATTCATTTGAAATGTGCAGGAGTGTCATGTGGTTCTGCAGCTGTAGGATGGGATGCCAGATACTTGATTAATGTGTTTGGGTGATCTGGGTTTCTTAATTGGAGTGCACGTGTAAAGTTATATCTAGCTTTTATGGCCCAGTGTGTATCTGGAATATCTGGGCTAGTCACCCGAGCTATCCAGGATCCTAGTATATGGGTCGCTTGCTCTACATAATTAGTAAGCCCCATACCTCCATTCCTTCTAGAGCCAAATAGGGTTTTGAGGCGTACAGGGGGGTTGTGGTAGGACCAGATCCATCCTTGTAACAGGGCGTGAATTGTGTTGAAGAAGGATGTTGAGAAAGCGATTGCATGGGCCATGAACCATATATTTGATAGAATCATAGAGTTGGCTACCGTGACCCTTCCTGTTAGACCTGTTTGGTGTCCATGTAAGGAGGCAATGCGTTTTGTTATTTTGTCTAGAAGTTGATTTTCAATCATGGAATTGGCATAACCTCCTGCTTCTAACCATACCCCCAAGTGACGAACAGGACCAGCTGTTGGCTTGGTGGTGAATGGAAGTTTCAGTGGGATTGTTGCTAATTTTTGCCTCCTATGCCTGGTAAGGAGTCTTGATGTTGTATTTTTTGTTGGCCCTGGGTAGATGGCGTCCAATGGGTCTGATATTTTCCCAGGAGTATAATTTCCGTTTTGTCAGTGTTAAGTGATGCATTACTTATGTCCGAATAATCTTGTATTATCTTCTCAATTCTGCAAGCGTCTTGATTGTTGGATATGCCCACCACACAATCATCAGTGAAGGCCATCATTTTGACTGGTGGTTGGCCCTTGACGTTGATTCCTTTGAGAAGTGTGTTTGTGTTCTGGATTAGAGGTTCTAAGCTAAAATTGTAGAGTAGAGGGCTTAAGGGGTCTCCTTGTTTGAGTCCTCTCTGTGGGATGACTGGGTTAGTTAAGAAGCCTGCTCCCCGCACAGCCATGTTAGCAGACTCTGTGAACAACATCACCCAGTTTATGAATCTATTTGTAAGCTTAAAAATTTTGAAGGCAGGCCCTAAGATAGGTCCAGCTCACCCTGTCATATGCCTTTTGTTGGTCTAAAAAGACAAGTGCTTCAGAGGTTTTGGACTGGCAGACATTTGCAACTGTGTGGATGTTGTCCAAAATAGGTCTTCTTGGAATAAATCCATATTGTGATGGGGATATCGTGTCAGTTGCAATTTCTCCTAGTCGTTTGGCCATAATTTTTGTGAAATTTTTTGTATCTGTGTTGGTTAGGTAAATTGGGCGCCAGTTGGAAAGATCTAGTATGTCTCCTTTTTTGAACAAAGTGACAGTGTAGGCTTCTTTACCTCCAGGTAGGAGGCATGTTTCCATAATACACTTATTCATTGAAGCTAGAAGAATGTTAGAGATGTTATCAAAATATTTTATGTAAAATTCATAGGGAATCCTATCAGGTCCAGGGCATTTCCCTCTTAGTGCCCTGCATACTACTTCCCATAATTCCTCGTGTGATATTAAGTTAGTTAAATTGTTATTTTTGGCTGTGGTGTTAATATGTGCGCTTCTAAGAAATTTTCTGATTTTTTCTGGTTTGACCAGCTCAGTTTTATATAATTTCATATAAAACTTGTGCACTTCGGTTGTGACTTCTTTGGGTGTTTCTGCTATGGATTTGTCCAGTTGATGGACCTGTGTACAAGCTATCATATTTTTCCTGGCATGGAATCATCATAAAAAGTAGCTTGAGCAAGTTTCTCCATCTCTTATGTTTTTGCCTTTATATTGGACTCCAACTTGGTGTTGGTGTTCGCGAATCAGGGTGTTTAACTGAGCAGAAACCTCCGCCCATTTGCAACCCCATCCAGGGCTGTACCCTGTGCATGGGACGTTGTTTTCTATGTGGGTAATTTCTGCCAAGGTGTTCTTGATAATGGCTGAAGCTGCCCTGTGTCTTCTAGATGATGTATGTTTGATTTGTTGGGTTGTTGATTTTTTGAAGTTTTCCCAGGTGGTTAGTGGGTCCAAGCAGGAGTTGTTTTAAAAACCTGGGTTGAGGATAAATCCTCCATCCAGGATTGAAATTTCAAGTCAGCCAAACTTTCTGGGCGTATTTTGCACCATCTGGGTGCTTGAGTACTTGGTTCCGCCAGTTTGTAGGACACTGAAACTGACTGATGGTCAGAAAATTCGATTTTTATAGTTTTAATTTTTTGAATTTGGTGTCAGAAAATTATTGGTGCAGGTATTAGGTCTATCCTTAACATAGAGACAAGTGTACCATTGTGTACATGTGGGCATGTCATGTTTTTTAGCAGGGGTAGCCTTTTTGGTAGCAGATCATATAGTCCCAGGGTGGCCTTTAGTACACGGAGTTCTACTTGCCCTTGTGGTATCTCCATTGTGTATGGCCATCAGTCTGTATCTGGATTTATCCAGCAGTTCATGTCTCCCATGATGAAAGTACTTGCTGGTAGATTTAGTTGAGTTAGAGCTGTTAGAAATATCTTTGGTTATGTGCACCGTCAGAGCATACACACTGGCAATTGTGTGCACTTGGGGTTTTTTGTTCTATTGGAATTATTCACCGCCAACATACTCTTTCCACCATATCAAACATGTAAATGTCTGTCAATAGGTGCTGTTTGAATTGTGGTGATGCTTCAAGATTAAGTAGATCTTATCAGGTTGAAGCACTATCTTGTTAAGAATGGTCATAGGTCAATTGGTAATCTGGATCTAGATATTGCCCCCTGGACTAGATTACCTCTCACAAGATCACCTCTTCTTTTCCAAAAGAGAAAAGGTAGAATTTCCAGGCTGGAGGATAGGGTTCCTAAGAGGAAAGACAGCAACTTAAAACTCATCTACCTCATAGGCAAGGGCATCCTTTTAGGCCAAGAGTCTGTCTAGAGGTTTGGGACTCTTCTTGAACCTAAAGGGGTACCTGGCCAGATAGATAAAGGGTTGACTTTAGAGTTTATAGGAAATAAAATTGGGCATAAGAGCCTTGATTATGGAATTATAAATATTTAGATTATAATCAGAGTAAATTTTTCCATGAGCTTTAGATAATGGAGATTTTTATAAGAATCATACAATTTTAAATAATATTTAATCTAGTAGGGGTTAAGAAATAGACTTTATAATTATGTAACCATAAACATCAAAATTACAACAAAATAATAAATATTTATACTTGAACTCTCTTTCTGCTCAGCATAACTTTCTGAGCAATTTATATGGTTAGTAAAAAAGTAAAAACTTAATTGACCACTATAGTTTAGCTCCAATGTCATTGGATTCCCCGCTGGCTCCCCAGTGTGGGGCAGCAGTGAAACTCCCCCTGCCATTTTCCGTCCAACAGGAAAACATGCTCAGATTGGCTTTCCCAGTCATACCAAGCCCCTGGAACAATTTTTTCCTCCCAAGGATCTTGATGCCCACCTCGCTGAATCCCAAATGGTGCCCTGCTGACCCCTGGTGCTCCCTCAGAGCAATATGCGTTTTGGCCTTAGGGTCAAATATGGGAAACTTTTCCCATACAATGACCAAGCCATCATTGAAATGGCTCAGGTGGTGATGACACCGCCTGTTTTAATTGACTTCTGCCCCTATAAGGGGTATTTCAATCTCAGCTTCACTTGTGAAGCCAATGCCACCACTGCGGCAATGGTGCCCCTGGTCTTCCAGGATACACCTCTCCCAACAACACGGACCCAGCTCCCAGAGGACACCACCTTGGTGGTTCAGTTCACTGGTTTACCTACCCACCTTCCCCCTGAGGTGCTCCACCAGGAGCTGATAGAAGGTTTGGAAGCCTATGGCTCCAATCCCATCTTGCAATTTGTGGTCCCAAATGGGGCCACATGCCTCACTGGGCCTTGGGCGTATGCCACAATCAGCTCTTAAATGAACAAAATTGCCCTGTGATTACCCCTTTCGCTGCATCTCATCTGCCCCCAACCATCTATTCTGGACCCATGTCAAGGGCAGACGTATAATTTGTCCATCCTGTTTCAAGTTAGATCACTCAAAATGCAAGTGCCCATCCCTAGCTGCTTCTGATGGCGCTGATTTTTCATCTGACAGCCACCAATCTACTGCCCACCCCACGCCAATTTGGGCATGGGATAAGAATCTACCTCCCCCTCCCCCAAAGCCTGTAACTGCAGCTGCACCTGCAGACACCAATCAGCCTCCACCTCGCCCCAGTGCCACACATGATTCTTCCAACCAAGCGCAGTATTGTACCTCAGTTTAATACCATGCAGCCTCCAATGAATCAACCAATTCTCAACCATATGCCAATTCCACAATCAAATTTAGCCAGAACCCATGGGTTTTTGGATGAAATTGTTGAATCAGGTAATATTATTGAAGAACCATCGCTGCAAGTTGACCAGTTCTGTAATGCAAAATGGGATGCAGAATTCCCCCTCATTTATATGCTCCAAAGCCAAATGCCAAACCATTCCACAGCAACCACCAGCTTACAGAAGAAGCAGCTGCCATACCAGATTGCTGTCCCCTCCGCAAAGCTGCTGCTAAATCAGTGGCAGCACTTGCAGGAGGAATTCCACCTCCTGTTATCCCCAAAAATATTACTCCAAAAAGTAAGATTAATGTAAAACAACTACACAAAAATGTAACCAATTCTATCCAGAATGTGGTAACTGTAGCACAGAATCTGAAAGCTAAGATTACCCAGACCAACATTACAACATTCATTAAACTACCAGATGCCCACAATAAAGCTGAGAAAGCTTTAGCCAAATATATTACTGACATTATTATGGTTGGCAATTACTTGGAAGTACCAATCATCAGTGATATTGAACCACATACTACCAATGCCCCAACATCCTTGCTATCTGCCTTAACATGCACCCTACTCTGGGAAGAGATAGCTGCTGCTGAATATGAGCCCCCCAATCCCCCTCCCCTTCCACCATGGAGGGATAAGCAGTTTCCGCTGCCCTCCTGGTTGGTTGTTTTGTTTGGTGTGAAATATTCAATCACTCATTTGGGTGTTTTTTGAATCAATTAGTTACGTTGATTTTAGTTTAAGTTTTTAGTTTGATAATGTCCATCCCCTGGTTTTTTACCTCAGTTAAATAAAAAATAAATATTTATACTTAACTAGTGGTGTTACCCGTGCTTTGCTACAGTCTCTATAGAATTTCAGGTGATTTGAATTGATTAATTTAGATTTTATATATAATTAAACAAAACTACTTGGCCAAATTTAATTGCTCAATTGAAGCAACCAAAACCACCAACCACTCAGCTAAAACTAACTGAACTTATCAAATCAGCCAATAACCAATTTCCCTAAAGCTAAACTGTATCCTATCGATTTGACCAAAAACCATCAACCCACTTGGCCAAATAAAATAAACCTATCAAATCAATCAGATTCTAAATTATTTTAGTTTTTATATTGGTAGTTAGCTATCAATAAGTTCAGAAACCATTAAAACTATTAAAAATTCCAACCTCCAACCACTTAGCTAAAGTCAATTAAGCCTGCCAATTTAACTAAACCATTAATCACTTACCTGAAAGTATTGAGCCTATTGAATCAACAAAAAAATAAACCACCCAGAAAAAACCTATTATTGAACTTACAAAACAGCCAAAAACTACCAACTCCTTATCAAAACCTATGAAAAATTGAATTAAATGAATATGAAAATACTCAGAAAAATTGCTATTTAATTACCATTAGATATATAAGTTCTAGATCTTATATAGAACTTATATTAAAAATTAAGTGTGATTTTATTAAAAAAGTATATTACTATTCCCAGATTTTATAAAGTATTGTGCCAAGTTTGGTGATTTTTGGTTATTTGCTCGAGATAATGCATCTATATAAAGAAATTAACTGACTAATAATTTTGTAAATAAAATTTTAGACTAATTCTTGTTTTTACCCAGTTTAATACAGATTTGTTTGTGGGCTTAAAGTTTATCTGATAATCTTATATTTTATAATTGTAGACAATTATCAATAAAATTAAGTAATCAAATTATACTGAATCAATATAAATTTACCAACTGGGACCATCTAGTACTAAAAAAAATATAAATTTACCAACCATTCAGCCATACCCAATTAAACCTATCAAATTAACTAAGCCACTAAACCACTTAGCTAAAACCATTCGATGCCAAATCAACCAATCATCAACCGCTTTGTAAACTAAAACTAAATGTATTGAAACAACCAAAATCACTAACACTTACCAAAACCAATTAGCTTATCGAATCAACCAATCACTAACTTCTTTATTAAAACCGTTAAGAAAAAATTTTTATAGGAAAAAAGACCTCCTTTAAAAAAAGCTCCAAAAATTATGAAATAATCGAGAAATTATGCCTACTCAATAAAACCCTTTTTGAAGTCGGCGCCATATTTTAAACTGAATTATAGAATTTTGCTCACAAATACAAATTATATCTTATGTCTGGATTGGGTCCAAGTGTAAACTATAAGCAACTTAGAATAAATAGTACTGAGTATATAAATTATAAATGCCTATTATAAGACAGTTAAAATATGACACCAACTTCGAAAAGGGTTTTATTCAGGAGGCTTAATTTCTCAATTATTTCATACTTTTTAGTACCTTTTAAAGGAGGTCTTTTTTCCCAGAAAATTTTTTTTCCTAGAAGGTTCTTTTTTCCCAAAAAAACTTTATTCTCACCTCATTTTCCCTCAAAAAAATTAGTGCATTTTTAAAAGTGGCTCTTTTTCCTACTTTTATTAAATATTACTATCTTTATATATCCTTTTTGACCCCTTACTATTTCTCTAAAAATAAAACTCATTGTATATATTTTATATATAGTATCTAATAAACAAATATACTAATAACTCATTTTATTAAATTTAGTTGATTTTATTGGGCAAATTATACTAGTTTACAGATCACCATCTACAATACCTATTTTATTGAATTTAGATGATTTTATTGGTCAACATATGCTGAATTTACTGATCACCATCTACAGTAATTCATTTTTATTAGATTTGGTTGCTTTTATTAGTCAATCTATGTAATTTTATTGATTGCTATCTAAAATAATTCATTCCTATTAAATTTAGATGAGCTTATTGGTCAAATTATGCAAAAACGATATCCATCTATAATGATTTAAGCTCGTCCCGCTATGAGCTCATACTGACTGAATTTTGAACATACCCTCCAGCCATAGGACATCAAATGTGCAACGAAGCTATCAACCGATACTGGAAAAAGTTTATCTGGTGTTGTATTAGTCCCACAAG
>JAKSZP010019296.1:0-21458 GCA_022478985.1 Massospora cicadina
TATTCTGGGGGACCTAAGATTTACTTGTGCTGTCACTTACATCAATGATAGCTTAATCCATTCCCTAACCCATGAACAGGACACAAAGGATTTGGAGGCTGTAATGGCAAACCTTCTTAAGGCAAGTCTCTTTGTAAAGCCTTCCAAATGCAAATTCTTTCAATAGGAAGTAACTTTTTTAGGGAACCTGGTCCTTAAGGATGGGTATGCTGTCCCCCCTGTAAGCTGGAGGCCATTCAATCCTGGCCAACCCTACCACCCTAAAACAACTAAGAAGCTTCCCGTAAACTGTGATTTTCTTAAAGAGGTTTTCTTCTGTGCTCGACCAGCTGGCTGCACCTTTCCATCCACTGACAGGGGAAAATGTCCCTTTAAATTTACAGAGGAATGTCAACAGGCCTTTGAGGCAATCAAAACAGTTTTTTCTGTCTGTGCCAGTCCTGCAGCATGCTGACACATCCAATCCATTCTTTGTGGCATGTGATACATCAGCAGTTGCAGTGGGAACAGTACTGTTGCAAGAGCATGAAGGGATGGAGCACCCTGTGGCATACTTCTCAAGGAAATTCACCACCACAGAACAAGCATGGGCAATCTATGACTAATAGTTGGCTGCGGTAGCATGGTCGCTGACCCATTGGAGATATCTTCTTTAGGGAGCAAAGCATAAATATTAAGTATGCACTGACCATAAGTCCTTATTATATTATCATAAAACCCAAAGGCTAGCTCACTGTCAAGCACAAACATAAATGGTTCTTTGTAACTTTCACGTCAAGTATGAGTTCATAAGAGGGCGACTAAATGTGCACCCTTATATGTTGAGTCATCAACCTGACTTGGCTCCAAGCCCAGAGGAGGACCTTTCTGATCTCACCACAGTGGTACCTTCCACCATATTCCTCTCTCTCGCCCCTGTTATGTAGCATATGCTGATATCTCTCCAGAAACAGCCATGTGTGAACGCGTTTTAGCAGGTCAACTATGTTGCCCATAGGGGATTGAATTAATAATGACCTGGAGACTAAGCAGCGCAAAAGCCCCTGAACCACTAAAAGGATGGGATAAACTTCTTTTGGGATAAGATTTGGGTCTCACCCACTGTCAGGATTTCCCCTATAAATGGTGAAGCCTCAACTAGGCGGTAATTATTTAGTTACAGTTTATACTAATATTTGTAATAACTAATTATACTATTAGATCTATATTATATTGGGTATAAGATTATTATATGATGCAACAGCAATTACCATCAATTACAATGGACTTTTGAACCAACGAATCAGTTATCAAATCTGAATTACTCTCCAAGTGATCCACTGATGGGATTAAACAAGCTTGATGCAAGATTTTTCTTATTCCTGATTATCCTGATCTATCTGTTCTTTAATTTTTATATTAACCTTAATATTTTATTTTAACCTCCATCTATTATACTTCCCTAGTACTATAAATAGTACTAAATGTTTCCATAATAAAGTAACTTTCCTTGCAGTATTATCTACTCCTTGAAGTTCATCTGGCTTATTTATATTTAAATTTCAGTGTGAAATCCAACTAATATTATATCCAGCCCGCAGGAACCTCTGAACCATCACCATTCGTTAAGTTCCAACAATAGGGAATTTATTTGGACCTCTGAACCTCTACTAAAGGTTAAGTCCTATATTATTTATATATTGATTTCAGTGCAAAATCTAACTGTCCATCACCTTAAGTGAGCTTTGAAGGACCTAACTCAGTTTACTATCAATTTCAGTGCAAATTCCGACACTGGTGCTTTCTGCCAGGTTAACTTATGAGCTACACAAAGTATTCAACTATACTAATGACATATAATGAAACTAAGACCACTCCACTACATTTCTGTGGAGGAGTTAAAGACAATTTACCAAAAGAGTTTTGACCAACTTTTAACTCATACAGCTATTCTATAAAACCTGAACACCTTGTATGATGGACTACTTATATTAATGACAAAGGGAATGGAAGAATTGAACAGTGAAATCCACTGATTACATGATGTTTTTTACTGTAAAGACCTACTTGATCTAATTGGCGATATGCTGAAAATGCTGTCTATTGAGTAGCAGTATGCACAAATGGAGTTGAGGATGAAGCTAATAACCCAATTCTTAATTCTCTAGACGAAATTTATCATATATATCATAATAAACTGGAGCAACTTGTGAAGACACGCCGTCAGTATTATGGTCCTATTCCCAAAACAACCTGAAATAAGTTAGCCAAAACTAAATTTGTACAAGATAAGGAACTAGATGAGGCTAGTCAAATTTACAACTCTTTTAATAAAGCTTGCCAAAATTCAGAAAATTACTTGTTATAATTTTGGCGATCTTCCATAGACTTACCAACAGAGTTTGCACAGGGTGCGACCCACTAAGCAATCAGGGCCAACAATTTGACAATCGTTTCCCTCAAGATGACAGAATAAACTTCAAAAAAATATGGAGCACCTGCTCATACAACTTCTTTATTATATATAATTAATATCGCAGATTCTCCCTATTCCACTAGTTTCTTACTTACTTAACAACAACCCTCCTCTTAATCGCCCATCTCGCTTATATTCCAGCAGCTTGGACCATACCACTCTCATAGCTTTGGACTGTTTGGTTCCACTGTTCCCCTCATTCTGACTAGTTATCTTATAATTCGCTATCGCCCTAATTGTAGGCAATTTCATTTGTATTTGTCAAATGTCGACATCGCCTTATTTCAAAGTGCTTGAATTGCCATTACCAGTTTGATTCCAACAATTTCCATACATTTTGCCATGATGACCTTGGGCTTATCGTCCAGTCATATTGGAATTGTGACATTACTCCCTCCTTGACTGGACAATAAGGTTCCTATTGCTTTTATGGTCAGAGGAACTTCACGTGTACCTGGTTGATAATTTGACCCCCCACAGGTTCCTCAATGGTGTATGCATCACACCGGTTTTCTCAATGATTTCAAACAGTCCAATTCATATGCTGGCGAGCTTGTTCCTTCTTCTAAACCCATGTTGGTCATGAAACAGGACCAATTCAACTACCCCAAAATGTGGAAGACTGTGGCATCTACATTGGTCAGCCGCATGATCCCAAATCTTCTTGGCAAGACTAGTAGAATATGCCTCAGTTTAGAGCTTGATTAGCATGTTCATTAAAGAAGACAGATAGCAGTGGGGCTCAACTCCACTGGTATCCTCAATGCAGGAGTAAAGCAATGCAGGCAGCGCTGGATGTTGTCCATAGAGCAATTGAAATGGACTCTTACCAGTTGTTGAGTGGTAGCTGATATTGTATACAAAGACAGCGGTGGATAGAAGGATGCTCCAATCTGACGGCCGCTCATTTACAAGCTTGTGTAGAATATTTACCAAGATCCCATTGACCCGTTCCACCATACCATTAGATTCAGGGTGGTAGGGGGTAGTTAAAACCCCGCAGATTGCCATGAGCTCGTTCAACTTAGCTAATATATGGGATGTGAAATTGGTTCTGTTATCCATTAGGATAAATTGCAGGCAACCATGGCGCTGTATGACGCACTACAGGATGAACTTGATGGTAGTGATTGCTTTCCAAATCCTTGATAGCCCTTGCTTCCACCCATCTCACTAAATGGTCAAAGGCTACTATTATATATTTGGAGCAGTTTGCGCCAGTTGGCAGTGGCCTTACCACATCTATCAAAGCTGTTGCCATGCGAACTGAGGCTTAACTAGCTGGTAGTTGGTCTTCTGGTGGTATGGTTTCTCCACTTGGCACTGACGGCAACATCCAACCATCTCGAGCACATTGTAGTGCATACTTTCCCAATAGTAGCGGGGTCATAAGAACTCCAGCATCTTTTTTAACCCTCCATGACCTACCGCTTTAAGAGCATCCATTATTGTTGCAGCTTGGGCAGAGGGTTTTGGGAAACTCAGCGTTGATTCCCAATCCACCTATATAATTCCCCATTGCGCTAGAAAGTATCCTGATTAAGCCCATCTAACACTTTGATCACGGGTGTTGGCTCATCTTGATATTTACCCACAATCATCTTTTCATACATGATGTTTTCCACATCCGCTTTAATGTCAACCATGGGTAATTGGGAAAGACAATCCGCATTCTGATGCTTTGTCCCCAGCTGATGCATAGTCTTAAAATCATATGCTTATAGCTTCAAAGCCCATCGTTCAAGCCGCCCTTCAGGCTCCCGCATATTCTGTAGCCAACGCAAAGAGGCATTATCCCTTACCACTTTGAATTTTACCCCATGGAGGTAGACCTGAAATTGGTTATATGCATAGATTACTGCTAAACACTCCTGCTCAGTCACGGTGTAGTTTTGTTCAGGGCCAGTTAAACTGCGGCTGCAATAGGCAATGGGGTGCTCCACACCATTATTGTCTTTTTGGGACAACACAGCCCCTACAGCGGAAAGCAAGGCATCCATTTGCAAAATAAACTCTTTTTCAAAATTGGGGTATTGTAAAACAGGCGCGCTAGCCAACGTAGTTCATTTTACATCAAAAGCGGTTTGACATCAATCTGTCTAGGTGAAGGCAGCAAACTTCTTAAGTAGCTCAAAGAGTGGAGCCCTAATACAGCTGAAGTTGGGAATGAACTGCTGGTAGTAACTGACCATCCTCAAGAACACCTGGATATCCCGCTTATTACTTGGCTAAGTCCACAGCTGGATGGCTTCCAGCTTGGCCAGCTGTGGACTTAGCCCTTTGATGTCTACCACAAAGCCAAGGTATTCCAACTGTTCCTTGAAAAGTGACACTTTGGGGCTTTATCTTGATATTAGCTTCTTCTAGGTGGCGGAATACTTGCTCCAGTTGTCCAAGATGCTCTGTGAATGTTTGCAAAAATATGTTGATATTGTCAATGTAGACAAGAACGCAAGACAGCTTTAAGTCACTCAAAATAGTGTCCATAGCCTGCTGGAATGTAGATGGGGCGTTGCAAAAACCCTGTGGCATATTTATAGGCTGAAACAATCCCTTTGAGGTAATTATAGTGCACTTTTTTGTTCTGCCACTGGCAACTCGATCTTCCAGTATCCTGATATCAAGTCCATGTGTAAGTCTCAGGGAATGTCCTTTGGCTCTCGATTGGGCCATCTCCCCATTCCCAGATAAAAAGACACTGAAGAGGATGGTGGTACCCCACATCACTCAGGGCGACCTCACTCACATAGTAGATGAGCAATGGGTAACAGCTCGTCCGCTTTGGATCCCATCCCCAATGCCCATACTTACCTTGGCAGAACTGTTGCGGGGAATTAGTGAAATCTGTGATAAGTTTATCAAATTGAAATTGGTCAGATCTAATTCAGTCAGCAATCTGGCTGATGCGCAAAATTTGAATGGCTGTAAAAAGCATGAAGAATGAGATATCGGCCAGATCGCCTGACAGTTTTAATTTAATCTCCAGACCAGTTGAACATTTATCAGGTGCTATTGATGTGGGTTTGAAGCCCTCAGATAGTATTTTGGTTGTTGCGCCTGATGTGCTGCTGTTGACCGAACAAACAGTTAAATGACCAAGCACGGGTGGGTTGGCCATCCCAAACCTGTTCCCAACCAAATGGACCCATCCCTATAAGGAATGTCCCTGGGGGATTCCCATCGCCTGTCAGGCCAAACGCCATCATGCTAATTGTCAAAAATGCAGTTGAGCCTTGGTTTGGACGTTTGAGGTCAGACTGACAGAGACTCGTCCCACTTCCAAATTTTGCGATGTTGGCTTCCAAATAATAGACCCCCCCATTCCCAAACAATTCGCCAGTTAGGCCGAATTTGTGGGTCCCAACCCCATCCTGTCACCACCCAATCAACCACTAATTAATCAGTTGCATGGCACTGAGAAAATTGTTGGTCGATTTTCTTACTTTCCTTTCCCAAAAAATTTTGCTAAAAGAAATTTTAATTTTTTTATTTTCCGTTTTGACTGCATCCCAGATGACATTTCCCTGGTGGTCCATCGCCCCGCACTCTGGGTGGGCTTTACCAATTCTTTTGGTCACCATGGCTCCCTCTATCACCAATTGGGCCCAGCGAGTTTGACACTTTTGGTTCTACAACCCCGCTCTTGTTAATTTCTGATACCAATACACAGGGATCTTATGGCCCTATGTACAATAATGGAAAGAGAGAATCCATCTCCATATTGCTCCCAATGAGTTGGCCACTCAAGCCCAGAATCTCGTCAAGACTATCCCAGTAATCCCACCTCATGTAGTGAGAACCACTGAGTTGGGAATTGGCTCAGTGTGGTTTGCCATTGGGATACTCCTTACCCCTGTTGTTACGCCACCACTTCGTGGCATCACATTTCCTAGCTCCATATCAAGTTGTACAGTTGGCAATGCCTCTGGCATTCTGGCTTGCTTTTTGGGTGCTCAAGCATCCCAACTAGCGGGCCAGTCTAAACTTCTTCTGCCATTTCCATGATATAATCGACCAACCATTACTTTTAGCCACTTCTGCCTTGGTTTTTGAAATTGGGTGCTGCAGTGGTTACCCTCTACCAGATGAACGTACAATCGGTTGTGTGTTATTTGTTGTTCATCTGGTCACTTTCTGACTTTGGGAGAAGCATCCGCTCTATTTTGGGAAACTTTCTTCAAGACACCCAAGAGGTGTAGACTGCATCTTCTCATACTTCCTCCAGCCCAAGAAAAGGATCAAATATCCTCTCCCAAGAGATCGCCAATCAGGTTCTTGACACTCTCGCTGAAGTACAAATGAGGATGACAATTGCACTCATTAATGCTTTGGCGATATCTCATGCCCAACAAGGTCTTGCGTTGTTGGACGCCGTGGATGGAGATGCCTGCCATTGGGTGAGAAGTCTTTTGCGTTCTTCCTCACAAAAAGAAGACCCCATTCCCCTGATGGCCGCTGTATCAGCTGCTTTAAAACCCCATGTGTCCCAATCAGACCACTTACTCAGACTACTCCTAACCATGGCCAAAGCCCCTAGTTTGGCTTCTCTGAATTCCACCTTCCGTGAGCTGGCTTCCGCGTCAAACCTATCTACTGATATGCTTCATGTAGTCTTTAGAGAAAGTTTGAATTCAGTTTCCATTCATCACGTGGCCTGGTCTACCATCTAGGAATCAGTAGATCAAATATGTGCCACCGCAACTACTATCAAAGCGTTACCTCGCCATGTTTCCCTGCATCAGAAGGGGAACTTTGTGATAGGATTTCCTAACAAAGATGTAGATGATGCGCCTGACGCCAGAATAGCTGTTGAAGTGGGTCCCAACCCTGCCATAACCCTCGAGTCCAAATTTCCATTTCCAGAGTCAACTATGAATGATTCTGTTCAAGCCCAGACAGAAGAAATGATTTCTCCTGCACTTGTACTCCCAATTTTCGCCCCAGCTAAAAACCCTGACCCTGGGTCCAACATACCCGTTATCTCTTCAGTCGTTCTTGAGTCAGTAGAATCTCCAAATAAACAGAATTCTGCTTATTTCCTTATCCCTATGAAAATCAGTATTGGTCCACATCATGTCTCCTTCAAAGCTCTGGTGGATACCGGAGCAGCGGGGAACTTCATGAGTGTTGAGTTGGCACAGCAATTATATTTGAAATGGATGTGGGCGCTTCAGTAATGGTGGCCTCATCTGCTTACCATTCTTCATATGACATTCATCAGCTGATACACTTCTCAATCCACCAATATACGAGGTGTGGCAGAAAAGTAATGAGACTGATTTTCTACTTACCAAAGTTTTTATTCTTTTCAAACATCAATCTTATCCCCTTCAAAGTAGTTCCCTTGGGCAGCTACACACCGATGGAGACATTGTTCCCACTGTTGGTTGCAGCGCTGGAAGTCTTCAACTGGTATGGTCTGTAGCATGTCCGTTACACTCTTTTAGATGTTTTCTAAAGTCCCTAAATGCCGTCCTTTGAGGACAACTTTCAGTTTAGGAAATAGGAAAAAGTCACAGATACTGAGGTCAGGTGAATAGGGGGCTGAGGAACCACAGGAATGCCTTTTGAGGTCAAAAATTCTGTGACATAGAGGGCAGTGTGACATGGGGCGTTGTCATGATGGAGCATCCATTTGTCTGCAATGTCCGGTCTCACACAAATGACCCTTTTTCTGAGCCTTTCAAGGACGTCTTTATAAAAAACTTGGTTGACAGTTTGTCCTGGAGGAACAAATTCTTTGTGGACGATTCCCCTTCTGTCAAAAAAACAAATCAGCATTGATTTTATCTTCAATTTGCTCATTCGAGCTTTCCTTGGTTGAGGAGAACTCGCAGTGTGCCACTCCTCACTTTGCCTCTTGGTCTCAGTATCATATTGAAAAATCCATGATTCATCACCTGTGATTACATGACTAAAGAAATCTTGCTCATTGGCGATTCTTTCAAGAAGATCAAGACACTTGTTTTTTCAATTGTCCTACTGCTCAATTGTGAGGTTTGTCAGCACCATTTTGGCACAGACCTTTCGCATGTGCAAATGTTCAGTCAAAATTTGATGAACGGTAAATCTGTTAAAATTTAATTCTTCACTCAACATTCTTAATGTTAATTGACAGTCTGATCTCACAAGAGTGTTCACACGTTCGATGTTTTCGTCAGTTTTAGAAGTTGAAGGCCTCCCTGAGCGGTGTTCATCTTCAACGTGTTCTCTGCCTTCCAAAAATGATTTATGCCAGCGAAAAACTTGAGCTCGGGATAAAGAATGTTCTCCTTACGCTTGTTTTAACTTTTCAAATGTCACACTTGCCAATTCTCCAAGCTTAACACAAAATTTAATGGCACAACGTTGCTCCAAATTATATTGTTCCATTTTGCGTGACGCACAACCAAAACACAACTTCACTAATAGCAGTCACAACAATCATGTAGTTAATGGAAGGAGTTGAAACTCGCACTAAGAGATGGGAGGGGGCTGATACACGTGCTCTGTCAAGGATAACAGCGCAGCGTTGCCAGATCGCTTGCAGTGTTCCCAGTCTCATTACTTTTCTGCCACTTCTCGCATGATTCCAAAACATACCCTTATGGCTTTTTCAAGCCAGAGGAATAATTTTTAGGTGAGGTGTTGGCGTTTTCTGCTTTGAATAAATCCCATTCTGGATACTTTTTATTGACCGCTACCCTTACATCCCCTTTGGGGAAGTTCAGCACTACAATTTTAGTGGATACTGGGGCCACTGAAAATTTTAGGGACCAAAACCTTGCTTATTACTTTGAGTTGAGCTACTCACCAGGAGGTATGGTTAGAGGAGGGGCTTCTCAAGGTATCCCCACGTTGAATATCAGGGGTTAGTGGATTATAAGGTGGGCTCCTATCTTATATCTGACCACTTTTAAGCTATCAAGAACATATTGTACCCCATTATTTTGGGTGTAGAATGGTGGAGAAGGTTTGATGTCAGGACTGATTTAAAAAGAAAATACCCTATCCTTGTTCTTGATGAATGGTCACCAGTTAGTTGTTCCTTTTTCTGATTCCCACTTTCAGGGCAAACTGCCCCATTGGCCCAAATATCATACTCTTTCTCTTGCCCCATTGTTAAGTCCTCAGCGGAGGATCCCTTACCTTCCTGTTTGGAGGGTTTGGAATCTTCTTTTGGTGCAGCTTCAGCTAATGCACTACTGAATCATTCTGAGTTTGATTGTGACTTTAAACTCACTGTGGATCTGGTGCATATATCTTCCCCCATTTACCTATTGACTGTCCTTGAGGAAGAGACTTTAGATGTGTGGGTGAAGGAGCAGTTGGCCAAAGGTGCCATCTTTCAGCGTACCTCCCCTGTCTGCTCCCCACTTCTCTTTGTGGAGAAGGCCAATGGAACTTTACACCCTTGTGTCGATTATGGAAATTAAACAATGCGACTGTACCTGACCTTCATCCCATCCCTTTAGATTCCCAGATTGCGCGTTATGTAGAAAAGGAAAAAGTCTTCTCCAAGTTGGACTGCCTCAATGCATTCAATCAAATCCGGATAAAGAAAGGCCAGGAGTGGTTAACCGCATTCTGAACCAGAAAGGGAATTTTCCAGTTTCAGGTCATGCCCTTTGGGCTTAAAAATGCCCCTGCCATCTTTCAACGCCGCATTGATACTGCCTTGGGGGACTTGTTGGGGGTATGCGCGGTTGCCTACATTGATGATATCCTGATGTTTTCCCCTGATCAGGAGTCCCATACATTACATCTTTGACAAGTGGTGGAGAGGATGAGGGCCGCCCAGCTTACGCTCAAGATCAGTAAATATGAATTCTTCAAGTCCCAGGTCACTTTTCTGGGCAACGTCGTGTTTAACAAAGGCCATATGATAACTCCAGACAATGAGAAGGTTATTCGTGAGTGTCCCACCCCCACCTCAGTCAAGGAATTGAGGAGCTTTTTGGGGACGTGTATGTTCCTCAAGAAGT
Source organism: Massospora cicadina (assembly GCA_022478985.1). Classification (NCBI taxonomy): domain Eukaryota; kingdom Fungi; phylum Entomophthoromycota; class Entomophthoromycetes; order Entomophthorales; family Entomophthoraceae; genus Massospora; species Massospora cicadina. Next base: position 10,420 of record JAKSZP010019296.1, read on the forward strand.
TCATGACCAATCTTTCCAAGGTGGCAGCACCCTTATATAAAGCTAGCGGTGCCAAGGTGCTTCAGTGGTCCCCGTTTTGGAGGATGCTTTCCATGCGGTGAAGTACACCCTGTTATCCACGTCCATCCTTCGCCATGTTGACCCTTTAAAGGAGTTCATTGTGTCTTCTGATGCTTCCAACTTTGCCATTGTGGCTGCCTTGTTACAAGTGGGTGAAGATGGGACTGAGAATTCCATGGAATATTTTTCTAGGAAAATGTCTCTACCTGAGTTGAACTACTCCGTTTATGAAAAGGAGTTATTAGCATTGAGGGAGGCGCTGACTTATTGGCTTCACCACTTACATGGCTCTTCCCAGCCATTCCATGTACGCACAGACTACTAGGCCTTGTTGTACTACCGTGCTCCTCATGTCCTAACTCCACGGCAGACCCATTGGTATGAGACCCTTACCCAATTTGCATTTTCCTATGAGTTCACCAATGGCAAGGAGAATGGTCTGGTGGATGCTTTAAGCTGCAACCCTGCTTTGACTCCCAATCTAAAGAAAGTAGAATCTCACAACACCCAGTTGATGATTCTACCGATTAGAATTCTGCCTTAATTTCCTGATTCCATGGTCAGCACGCCAGCGCTCGCACCTCTGGAAAATGCAGCAGAATAAAGCATGTTTAGAAAGGTAATTCTTTCTCAGCCGTTATCAGCTAAATATACTGTTGTTCTCACTAAGAGTGCTCTGAATCAGGAGGACTTATCCAGGGGTTATTATGTAAAGGATGAGATGGTGTGGTTTTAGGGGCGCCTATGGGTTCCTGCTGGACCACTGCGCCTGGAAATCATCCAGGACTATCATGATGGAATCATCGTTGGTCATCCTGGGAAAGCAAAGACTTTGGAGTTGATATGACATACTTATAATTGGAAGGGCATGTCAGCTCAGGTGGGGCGGTACTGTAAAGAGTGCCTGATCTGCAAACAAAATAAAAACCCAATTGGCAACCTTTAGCAGGGTTGTTAGTACCAGTCCAAAAGGCTGAAGGGCCCTGGACTTCCCTATCAGTGGATTTCATTGTGGAGTTACCAGTTTCATATAGTTACAATGCCATCATGCTGGTGGTGGACCATTTTACAAAGTTCGCCCATTTTATTCCTTGCAGAACGACCATAACCTCTGCTGAAATGGCCAGGCTCTTCGTCACGCATGTATTTGCGCTTCATGGGGTTCCTCAAGAAATTTTTAGTGACTGGGGACCCCAGTTTACCTCCATCTTTTGGGAAGAGTTGTGTAAGGCTCTTCGTATTTGCCCCTGACATTCAACTGACTATCACCCCCAATCAGATGGGCAGACTGAACGAGTGAACCAGTGCTTGGATCAGTTTCTGCGTATTACACCGCCGTGGATTATTCAGATTGGGTTTCTCACCTTCCTATGGCCCAGTTTAGCTACAACAACACTTTGCATTAATCGATCGGTTGCTCACCCTTTTTTGCTAACCATGGCTTTAACCCTGCCTTTAACATGGAGCCCAGCTGTGGTTCCAAAGTGGAAGTGGTGGTGGACTTTGCTAAGACCATCAAGAAGGTTCACCAGGGAATGTCCACAAGTTTGGAGGCGGCTATGCTAGTTTATAAGGAGAACACTGATGGAAAGCGCCGAGGGGGTCCAGTGTACAAGGAAGGGGATCTCATGATGCTTGATGCTCACAACATCCCTATCAAGCAGCCATGCAAAAAGCTGGTTCCAAAGAGGATTGGTCCTTACCGTGTAGTTAGAAAGGTGGGTCATGCCTCATACCAGTTGGATATGCCCTCCACATTCTAGATCTTCTCTGTCTTTTATGAGAGCAAATTGACATTGTTTGAGGGCCCCCACCTGCGACTCCCAAGGCTTAACTCATGTATGGGGCACCAGAGTGGGAAGTAGAGGAAATAGTAGTTTCCTGCCATTTTAAGAGATGTCTCGAGTACCTGGTATCCTGGAAGGGGTTTGACGTGGCTGAGAACAATTGGGTGCCAGCATGAGACTGTGTACATGCCCAAGACCTGATCGAATCATTCCATAATCATTTCCTTGAGGCTGCAGGATCAAAGCCCAAGCCAGCCGCTGCTACTATGAAGTTGTCACCTGCACATTAGAACTTCTCCTTAGCGAACGCCCCTGGAGGTGGGTGGAGCCCAAGAAGGAGGAGAGGGTAATGTCATGGTTGGATGACTTAATAGTGGGAACCAACGCCAAAGATAAGGCTGGGTGACAGGAGGCACAGAAGATGAAACTTCAGGCTCTTCCTGACCTGAAAAACACATTAGACCAACGCTGGGTACAAGCAAAATATGCTCAGGTTGGTACTAATGGGGTGCAAAACGCCCAGCCTCTTATCTCAGCCCAGGCACTGAAACGAATGATATATGTAACAAACAAAGATGGTTCGATTTGGTTAATTGGAAAATGAGGGTTTGAATCCCATTTGAGTTATATAATCATGTGCTTGGGTAGAATACAGCTTCAATCAATCACTCAAGTGAAGGCACTTTTGGTGTACTTTACCAAGTTGGACAGGAGCGTTTGTCTATTGGAGCGTCAAGGCTTGGGCACACTTCCACATATCCTTAATTTCCCTGACCCGCTTTAAATATGTTTTCATGACCAACATTCCTTGTTGATCAACTTCCACAGATAAATTTACCCGTTTTTATCTTATATTTTCTTATGGTTCCTTGGGCGAACCTGGGTGCAGACCTCTTCAAGAAGGTCTTCAACTATGTTGGCACTACATACTTTCCCAATTTAATAAAGTTTTGGGTGCTCCCTTGGGCCACTCCAGTCCCCTCCAGATCAAGGCGCCCAAACCTTCTGGCACCAATTTACACTTGATTATGGACTTCCCTCTGGGTCCACTCAAGCTGTGTTGTTTCTAGCTTACCTGCTACTGTATATCGCTCTCTACACCTTTGCCTTGGGTCCCTATGGTACAGGCACCGTTTGAGGTGCCTTGTTTCCCATTCTCCTAACGGCTAGTTCCTTAGCAGTGTGGGTTTGCATCCCACACCACCTGGCTGGGAAGAAGAGAGTTACAGACACTCTCTTGACATTGCACAGTTTAGTGCGGCTGTATGGCCCCCATCCCAAGGATGCACGCCCAGCACTTGAATGTGTTGCACACCACCTCCCAGGCTTCTGTTGGTGATGGTCTTCCCATCCCAACCAGGAAGGCGCTTTCTCCAACAGAAGCATGAGAGGGGTGCGCAGTTCAGCACAGCTTGACGTCCATCCCCTTTCAGGTGTACCATCCATTGGTGAGGGATCCCTGCTGGGACAGGTCCCCTCAGTGCCACCAAATCCCTGGTGAGTGGTAGGCCCCACTGTGTTTTTAAACCAATGGTCACTTCAGGTTCAGGGTTGGCCATCAGTCACTGGCTCCCACCAGTGCTAATTCCTTGACAACTGGGATCAAGTGACCACTGAGGTCAGCCAAACTGGAAATTGGAGGCGTGCAGCACAAATTTGACTGGAATAATGTAACAGGCGGAATATCCCAGTTTCTGACCGCCATATAGAAAATAATTCTTTGGCGCACAAAAAAGCAACCAAAGCAGCCTAATCGAGTAGGGAGAGGTTGGGGGCACTGACAGTGCCAAACATTGCCTACTTCCAGTTGGTTATGCAAGGTCCTCTGTTGGTTGGTCAAACCCAACCACACTAAAGCTCCTCAAACTGGATACCCAAAAATACCAACAGGTAAGCGAGGTATGTTAACCCAAAAATAAACTCTATTTTTATTCAGGCTATATAAAGGGCCCGCCGACAATAGCTCATCTGAGGAGCAACTGACAATGCTCCCCAGGAAGGGAATGTTAGTGTTAAAACTCTGTAGTGATCTTTGATATTGGTGGACATGCCTTATAATGACTACCCTTCGGGGGCCTCACCCAAATCATTGATCAGGCTTTTATGAGCCTAATATACAATTTGGGTGAGGCACAACCTAGTGCCCAAAATTACTGATCAAAAAGTATTTTTAAAGCAATTTGACTAAGATTTAAAAATTTAATTTTGTTTCAAAATGCAACGATCAAGATGAACTTGAAAATTACAATGATAAACAATGGCTGAGCAGAATATAAAGTTGCTGCCTGAATCAGTGGACGTCCCAACGGGCATTTTTTCTTATGCAGCAGATGAGGTGTTGATTAAAGTGGGTGAGCAAAAGTTGATTGACACCAAAATTACCCTGCAAATTCCCCACAACTGCCTGATGCACATAACTAGTATTAATGGAGTCAGTCCCTTAGAGCCTTGAGTACTTCCTGGCATCCTAGACCTAACCTACCAATGACCTATCAATATTCTATTGAGGTTCTTACCAATAAGGACATAGTTATAAAGAAACATCAGAATATTTGGAAAGATCTGCTGATCACAGTTAAGGAGATTAATCAGGTCAACTGCATCAGGTCTATGTCAGATATGAGCCTACCTGCTGACAAATTGTTATGTACATTTCCTGACGTTCATCTCTCTGATAAGTCTTCACCTGAAGAGCTGGAAAAAGTCCATGCCTTGCTAGATGCCTACAGCGATATATTCTCTAAATCTGATATCAACTATGAACATATGAAGGGTTGGACTCACAAAAAAGGATAGTTATCCTATCTTTTACATTCACAAGCCCTAGCATAGCTCTCTGGATCTAAGGTCTTCACAGCTATGGACTTGGCCAATAACTATTGACAGATGGTCCTATGTTAAAAATTAGGAGCTGGCTACACTTCTTGTGAGTACCAAATGTTACAATCCTGGGTTCTTCACCGATTTGAAAGCTCCCAACTGTTAACTGCACAGGTTCAATATGTGCATGATTTGCGTTGTCTTATAGTAGTTGATAGTTGATTGATAATAGTATGAAGACTATTATCTGTAGTTGAATAGATAACCAGTGTTGGTTCCAACGCTTGACCTGTACTTCTCCATAAATACTCTTGATGTCAACTGTAGGGACTTCTTCCCTTATCCTCCTAACTTGATCTACGCTCAGATCCAGAAGTTTATGGCCTTTCCTCTTGTGACACAAAGTCTGCAGCAATCCCCATCTAAGTTCAGCTTCTCTTCTAAGAATCCTCGATTCTTACTCTTTATATGACAAAAGAGTCCCCAATTATGGCACACAGCAATAATTTCTTAAAATGAATAGAAATAACTAAATATAATAATGAATTCTACTAACTTAATGTTTTTTTATTAATGTGTATTATTAGAAAATTTATAAGAGGAAATTTGCTGAACAACCCTCAGTTGGCACTTCAGCCATGAAATGGCAGCCGTTGTAATTAACTTCCCTTTGATGTCTCACCAGCGATGGTCTTCTCCATCTGGTTAGGATTCCTTTGTTGAACATACTTGAGACCTAAAATGGACAGGGTCAGAAAACGTGTCCCTAACGTTTTCCGCTTGATCCCAGCAAACCAACCATATTTGGCGAGTGACCTGCTTAGGTAATGGAACTTGTTACCCATTATGGCAGGTCACAAACCAAATGATCAATTTGCTAGTTGCAGGTGGCAACACTCGCCTCAAAACTTGCTCATTAAATTCCCAATCAGTTGGTTATAAAAAACAACTGATCCCAATTGGTACACCTGATAGTTAATCAATGATCAACTATCAGATGTCCCCATTTCATCAGCAACTCTGCCCGAACAAAGTTTAAACATTCACCAGATTGATCCTCAACAGATCCAAACATGGCAAATTATCTAAAATACCCCAAACATCATTAACCTGAATTGGGGTCAACTGATATCCAATTCACTTGCCATCGGGAATTATCCCCTAGCAATTCACAGGTAATCTAGGAGGCTGGAAAGGTGGGCAAAAATCCCAACAACCTCTCTCCTTAAGATCAGGAGAAATTCTCTCTGATATGCAGCGAAGGCCTATTACAGCCTACCTGACTACCTCAGGGGCTGTGTAATGCGCCTGCCACTTTTCAGCGGCTCATGGATAACATTCTGAAGGATGTTGAGTTGAGTTCTGTGATCGTCTATCTTGACAACATCACCGTTTAATCTAAAACCTTCAACACTAATCTCGCGCATCTGAATGAAGCTTTATAATGCTTGTGAGCCTCTCACATTAAGCTGAAGCCCTCCAAATGTACGTTTTTTAGAAGAAATTAGATTTTCTGGGACACGCCATCTCACAAGATGGGATCCAACCTCTCCATGATAAGGTTGAAGCTATAGACAAGATGCCTGAGTCAAATATCCTACGTGATATCCAGGTATTCCTAGGCGTGATGGGGTACTACCATCAATTTATCCCCAAATTCACTCAGCTCAGTGAGCCACTCATATACCTCTTAGCCAAAAACTCTCCTTTCCATTGAGGAGCGGAACAGAAGGCTGCATTTGAAATGCTAAAAAAGTTGCTGCAGCAACGGCCCATCCTATGCCACACAACTATGATAAATCCTTCATGCTGTTTACTGATTCCTCTTTTTTAGCACTAGTGGTGCCCAACCCAAAATGGGGAGCCGCCACGCATCTTTATTTGCAAATGGGCCAAACAAAGGGATTATTAAATAAAAAACTAATATGGCACCTCAGCTAACAGCCTAGGAAGCCATATCAGAAAGTGAGGAAGCTTTAGGGAAACTTTTGTCTGGCACCCGCTTTAGCTGGCAGACCATGGTGGACAACATTAGGTAGAAGCATCAGTGACAGGAGGCATAAGGAGGTATAATTGTGGGGTTTCTTCGTTGATGAGGCCAGCGGTATCCATCGCCTCAACATATTGAGCAAGTTGATGCTCAGCAAAAGTGATGAGAGCAGGCACACAAGTGAATGACTTGATGCGCCGGTGGGTTTTAGATAATTGGGGTCAAAAAGATAAGTTTTTGCTGCGTTGATGCAAGCATGGCTCGCATCAAAAGCAAGCTCCTCAATTTCATACTTTGCATCTTCCTCAAAATTGTGGGGAAAATTGGGGATAGGAATACCCTCAACAAGGGGATCCATCGCCCCATGAAGTTGCTGACGAAGTAGGGCGTTGGCAGGGGCAGATGCAGCCTCAACTGCCATTTTATTGATATTTTTATAAATTGAAAACCGTTTTGAGGGAGAAAATGGCAGGGATGTGAATTGGGAGGGTTAACGAAGAACTCATTCAAAGCAAAATCTGGTTTTACATGGTATGGCCATTTGTCCTCATCAATCCATTTGAGAGCCTCAAATGGACTGTTTACTGATGACTCTGATTATGCTGTTGGCGCTATCTTGGCTCAATTGGATGAGCATGGGGTTGATCATCCCATATCATACTTCAGCAAGATGATCTCAAAGGCTGAATGCATTTATAGCGGCACAATAAAGGAGTACCTTTCCATCTTGCTTGCTGTCAAATATTACCGCCCTTTCCTATATGGGACCTCCTTTAAAGTGGCTACTGACCACGCCTCTTTGAAGTGGTTACAGAATATGAAAGATCTCACTGGGCGGTTGGCACGCTGAGCTTTGAAGCTCCAGCACTATAATATGACCATTAACACCAAGCTGGGATGCGCCACATGAATGTTGATAGATTGGCCATCTGACAGTTCTTCACTTAGACAATAGTGAAGCGGAGAGGCTACATGACCTCTTAATGACCCCTGACACTTGGGCGGATGAGAATGAACCTGTTCAGAAGATGCTAGCTTGACACTCCCATAACACTAAGATGGAAAATGGAAGCTATACATAAAGTAGGGGCGAACTGGTTGCCCTACCTCTAATCATCTGAGTGAGTACCTGTCATTATGGAGTCTCACGTCATCCTAGGGCATAGTGGAGTGCGGAAAACCTAATAGTGGGTGAAAGAACGCTACTACTGGGAGGGAGTCATGGATATCATAATTGAAATTCTGGACGCCTATATGACATGAAAAAATCAATCCATATACAAAAACAGGTATCAATATCAACCTAACACTCCTCAACAGCCCTTTCACACAATAAGCTTAAATGTGACTGGCCCTCTACCATAAACTATGGGTGGAAATTAATATATATTAGTAGGGATTGAGCACTTTACCAAATGGGTCAAGGCTGTGGCTTTTCCAGCGCAGATGGCCAAAGCCACTGCTAATTTCCTTTACCAGTACATCTTCACTCGTCATGGTTGCCTCCAGGTTCTTCTCAGTGACAATGGGAAAAACTTCACCTCCAGAGTGGTTAAAATTCTGGCCACCTCTATGGGAACCCAGCAACTTTTTCAGCCCCTTACAACCCTTCCACCAATGGTACTTGTGAAAAAGCTAATGAAACCTTGGTCTCTATCTTAAGAAAGATGGCTACTTTGGACCCTCTTCACTGCAATCTATATCTGCCCAGTGCCCTCATGGCTTACACATCAGTTACACTGGATTCTTAAGATGTCTCCATTCCATGTGTTATATGGCTGAGAACCTGGAATGCCTGCTTTACTAGCAAAGATGTTTTCTCAGCTAGGACTGATGATCCAGATTAAGCCATGAAGAAGTTGGCGCAGCACATCATCCAGTTATAGTCTGAGGCAATGACTAATATAGCAAAATCTGTCACTAAAGAAGGCCAAGCTGCCAATGAGCTCTGACCACCTCTCCCTTCCTTCCAAGTGTCAGACTTGGTACTCTACTATCACAACCATATCATGCCTAGAAGGGAAAAGCTTGGGTCCATCTGGGAAGGGCCTTTTGTTATCACCTATAAGTGAGGGGATGATGATTCCATAAAATCCCTTGCTTCTGAAGTTATATTCAACCAAGTGCATGGATGGTTCTTGCAACCTTATTCCCCCCTACCACTCTTGAAGGGGATGATGTCAGAAACTTGAAAGTCTGATATTAAAATAAGAGTGGCTTGGAGGTAAATACTGAAAATATTGGCCAAAAGACCCTGGTCAATTCTCAGTGGAACACCCTCAAATAGGGGTAATACATTTATTAATACTTCTCAGGAAAATAGCACAAGTTTGGGTAGCAAGATTAATCTGAATCATTAGTGGAATCAAGGAAGCCATTTGGAGGTCCCTCCCTTTATTACAACTAATCTAAATTAACCTACACCGTGGAGACTGGCCCCTTTTATAGGGTTGAAGGGGTCCTGCAATAGGAAAATATTTTCCCACTTGTTGATTGGATTAAATATATTGAAACTTTACCTATTGGATTAGTTCTACCTGCTACCAACCCTCCATCAGCCGTTCTGTCCAAGCGGGCAAGTTTCAATAGCTCTGATAGGTCAAAAGCACATATTACCAAATTTGGATGCACCCAACTTATAACAAATTCCCCGTACAACTCACTTCAAGCTTTGAAACACTTTAAATACTAAGCACTGATCTATTAGGAGGGTTTTCTTCTTAACCCCTGGCGGTGACTAATAAAATCCTATAAAAACCAACTTTTTATTACATTAACGTTTTTATTAATTTTAATTATAAGTGGTCAATAGCACCCTAAATAATTATCCCAAAGTAGAAAACAACTTTTCCTGCATGTATTTTTTAAATTTAAGGTGAAAAATGCACCTGTGAGAATAACAACCGCCTAAAATTTAACACTCCTCAACAAAACCCTTTTTAAAGCCAGCGCCATCTTCCAAACTGATTTATAGAATTTTTCTCACAGATACAAATTATATCTTATGTCTGGATCTGGTCCAAGTGTAAACTATAAGCAACTTAGGCTATACAGTGCTGATTATATATTATAACTGCTTATTGTAAGTCAGTTGAAATATGGCACTGACTTCAAAAAGGGTTTTATTGAGAAGGTATAATTTCTCAATTATCTTATACTTTCTAGTGCCTTGTTTGAAGGACGTCATGTCAGCATTACAGTTATTTTAGATTGTCACCAAGGTCCAAAGATGGCTCAAAGCTGAAAATTTATAAAAGGGTCAATAAGGATATGGAAAAATGGTTAAAATACCAGATACTTTATTAGGTTATAAGAGGGAGGATACCCTAGTGGTAGAGTATAGACCCTCTACCACTGCCTCCCAAGTTCAATCCTGGTAATGGACTTTGGGTAGGGTGTAACGGTCAAGGCGTTGCCTGACCACCACATAGCCCTAATCTTCCCTAGGGCAATATTTGGGGCCAGGGGAGAGGGGCTTGACTGCTCCAATTATTGCAAATAGCAATCTGATGAATCAGATGCCTTGAGTTTGGAAGCAATATCGAATCAAAAGGCTGATGGGGAAGTGAAGCCATGGAAATGGCGCTCTGGCCAACCAGATGCTGCCAAATCCAATATTGCTAAATGCAGCAATGAGGGATTAGACCCTCGGACGCGAATTTCTGACCAATCAGAGGCCAAATCCGTTGCATTTGGGAGTATCAACAAGGATGAAAATCCTTGTGAATGGCGCTCTGTCCAACCAGATGCTGCCAAACAAAATATTCCCAAAAGAGGCAACAAACCATTATTGGGGAATATGGGCGAGGGGAATGGCCTGGGCTTTGAGAGCAATTTGAGGCTGAATAATGAATGTGGAAAAGTTTCCGCAACCCTGAGGGTACCCAGCCTGAGTTTGGGAATGGGCCTTGACGCCAAAATTGAGGGTCTAGATTCTCAAATAGGGCCCACCGCTGGGAAGACACCCATGGACTCTGCGGGAACAGAACCCGCTCTTCCCCAATAAGCTCAGTATAAATCTGAGCAGGCGAAACTGTTTAAAACAGTTATATCTTCTATAAACCTACATAAAACTTTATAAATTCTAAAATTAGTTTTGCGCATTTGCAAATCACTTTATTAAGAAAACTTGGAAACCGCCTCATGGACAGCAGTTCAGACTTTGACAGGGCCATTCAGTCCCTGTACGCCCTCTCAGGGGGTCAGGCCCTCCTCCTGAGCGCCAGCATTGTCCTAACTGTGGTCCAAACCCTTGTGGTAAAGTGGTTTCCGCATAGTCAGATTCGGGATCTCTCAACTGCAGGGCTATCCTGCCTGTGGGCCCTCACTTGGGCACTCTTGCCTAACTGCTTTGTGGCAGTTTTCAGAGACCCCATCCGTCA
>JAKSZP010019297.1:0-21367 GCA_022478985.1 Massospora cicadina
TGGGCCTTATCAATTCTCTTGGTTACTATGATCCCCTCTATCACCAATTGGGCTTGACAAGTCCAAAATTTTTGGTTCTACAACCCAGTTCTTATGACCTTTCAGCAGCAATATACAGGGATTTTATAGCCCTATGATTGCTAACTACAAGAGAAGATTCATCTCTCTTTTACCCCCAATAAAATAGTCTTAACAACCAAAAATCTTGCAGTAACTATCCCAGTAGTTTCTGCCCCTGTTAGCAGAACCCCTAGGTCCAAAATCTATTTGGTGTGGTTTGCTGTTGGGATACTTCTAACCCTGATATTCCACCACCATTTTATGGTATCCTATTTCCCAGCTCCATATCAAGTTGTACAGTTGGCAATGCCTTTGGCATTCTGGCTTACTTTCTGGATGCTTATGCACCCTGACTGGCAGGCTGATCTAAACTTATTCTGCTGTTTCCATGATACCTTTTCACCCAACTTTCTGAAGCCCGCAAAGAAGCTGAAGTTCTCCTCGCAGCTTTTGTTGAAACACTTTCCTGTCATTATCTTGATGAGGAAGTGGAAAACTCCTACTACGCTGATCTCCACCCCCACTATGCAGATGCCCCAACGCCCTGGCTCTCTGCTCTGATCTGGTACTGTAACCAACATCCCTTGATTGAGGTGGGTCTTTCTGAAAACCAACCCCCTGACCCCTCCTCACCCTCTGCCATGGTGGGTTAGCAGTTTCTGCTTCCCACCTGGTTAGTAGTTTTATTTTGTCATTTTGAGTGTTGTGATTCAGTACTGTCCATCCCCTGGTTGGCATACCTCGAATAAATTGAATAAACATCAGTTTTATATAAGATCTAGAATGTATATTTCTAATGGTAATTATATAGCAATTTGGCCATGTATTTTCATATTCATTTAATTCAATAGTTTCATAGGCCTTGATATTTAGTTGGTAGTTTTTGGCTGTTTTGTAAGTTCAATAATTGTTTTTGCTGAGTGGTGGTTTATTTTTTGGTTGATTTGATAGGCTCAATTGTTTCAGATAAGAGATTGATGGTTTAATTAATTTGGCAGATTTAATAAATTTTAGCTAAGTGGTTGGAGGTTGGAATTTTTAATAGGTTTAATTGTTTTTGAACTTATTGATAGCTATCTACCAATATAAAAGCTAATCTTAATAGAATCTGATTGATTTGATAAGTTTATTTTATTTGGCCGAGTGGTTGATGGTTTTTGGTCGAATCGATAGGATACAGTTTAGCTTTGGAGGTGATTAGGTATTGGTTGATTTGATAAGTTCAGTTAGTTTTAGCTGAGTGGTTGGCCTTTTTGGTTGCTTCGATTGAGCAATTAGATTTAGCCGAGTAGTTATTGCTTAACTATATATAAAATCTAAATTAATCAATTCGAATCACCTGAAATTCTATAGACACCGTAGCGAAACACAGGTAACTCCGCTAGTGCTCAATAAAAAGATATTCACTAAATCAAATATAGGTAGTTTAAATGCATAATGATAGGGTGGTTAGCCTGGCAGTGTAATCCCTGCTTCCGCTCTAGTGCAGGTTTTGTTCAACACTTGTTCGAAACTTGTACTGGCTATAAAAAAATCTCGATGTGGTATATTTGTCCCAAGGTCGACCCACTTCGATTACTTTTAAATGCATAGACAAGTAACGTCTATAAAAAAGCTTGCTAAATTATATGGGGGTAAACAAAGAAAATCTTTTAAAAGATGAAAAGAGCAACGCGGATCATATTAAAAAAATAAATTGGCTTAAACTGACACAAGGTAATATAAAACTAGTAAATTAAATTATATAAGGTCTAAATTGTAGATTAAATATTTTTACTAAAAACAAAATAAGAGAGTATGGTAACAAAATTACATAAATGATAATTACAGAAACAGTTTTGGTATTGTGTAAATTTAGGCCAAACGTAATGATATATAAGTTTTTATTGCCACAAGTAAAAATACTAAGCCCTTAAGCTGACGTCTTCGTGAGTTCAATTAAATTTTAAATTGGATTTATACGCATAGTAATTCCAACTGTCTTGTGCAAATGACGAATGAAATTTACTCCGCGTTTGGTCCTTCTGGCTGAGTGGCTTCTTCTATATTATAGATATTTTGGGCCTAAGCAATTCAGTTGTTAAAGATTAAATGCCATGTAGCTATATAAAGTACTTACCACCTGCCAAATTTGGCAGATATTATCTTCAGCGACTGAGGCCAGCGTCCAAGGACGATTAAGATTCCATGAAAAATCAGAAATAAGATCGGTATGACCTCCGTGCAAAAACTTAAGGTTAACCAAAGTAAGAAAGGAAAGCGTTACCATTAATTCAGGGGGCCCATCTTCAGCATCTTCAGGAGTTTGCTCCTCTCCAATTCGAGAGATATCCCACAAAAGTAGTCTGCGATCAAGTCCCGATGAGGCCAAGATGGTTGGTTCCGTAGGCGACCAAGAAAGGCTTCTCACTTCATCCTCATGTCCAATTAAGGTGTACAATTGGTACTAAGGTTTCTCAAATCCCAGAGGTTAACAACCTGCCATAAAGTTTAGTCCATAAAACTCATAACAACAACCTTGTCTGAACCAGCCGTTGCTAGTATCGTATCTCCAAAAGGACAAAACGCAATACAGTTAACATTTGAATCATGAGCTATTATGGAGTTAATTGACTGTGTTGGCCCTTTTCTAACATCCCAGCTAAAAGTGTAAGTAAAGACGAAAACAAAATGCACCTACAGCATAAGTTTGCAGTCATCACCAACAGAACCGAAGATGGAATCATGATGCGGGTGCCAAGCAACATCCTTTTTAGATAAAAAAGAGTCAACTTCAGAATTTTACCTCAACATAAGCATCGTGCCCATTGAAGATATTAATTGGGACCATGGTACTCTGACCTTTGGTCCAAGAAGAAATGTTCCTTAAAGATAAACAAAATACAAAACTAATAGTACCAATGACATATCGTCTTATCAGCAGAAGCAGTCAAAAGGTTGCCTTCCGATAAAGGGCTCCAGGACAGCCCAAATCTAACAAAGCTCAGTGAAAACATCAATAAAAGCATACCCTTCTTTTTGATGACCCTCTAGGACTATTTCAGGTCTACATTTACCATCCTCAGGCGGATCAGAGGGATGTCGCGTACGGTCAAAGACAAAAACTTTTCCTGTAGAGGAGAAAGTTCCAATAATATCCGGTTTTTGAGGCATAAAGCGGGCCTTATTAACTTCACCCTCATGATTTATCTTATGTGTGACGGATATGCGAGGTTTAGCGCCGCCATAATCCCCTTAGTTTATTAGCAAAATCAAAAAATACTACCTTCTTTTGTACCGTCAACTTCTGTATCTAACGCCCTCGGTAAATACACTGAAGCAATTTGAACATATTCGTCTTCAGTTCCAGATGTGTTTGTGCCAATAAGGATTCTTTCAATGGAGTAATCTTTCCCTTCTGGCCTATTAAAATAAATTAGAAAAAGATCTTTATATAGTTAAATTTACCTTTCAATGTCTGGAAACCATTGGCATGTTAAGGTGGGCCACTCTAGAGAACTAGTTACGACCATATCATAAAGGAATGGCGCATTCTTCTTCCAAACCTTATATTCTTCATTAATCTCCATTTGTTTTTTTCTCTCATCCTCTCCGCTTTCAACATACGGATGGTTTGGAGAATTAACTCCGCTGTTAGACTCAGTCATCTGGTTGTAACTGTCAAGGCTGTTTAAGCAGCTTTTTTAAAACAAGTAATAAGCTTGATGTAGCGACTCAACTTGCAGTTCGACGTCTGAAATCGTCCTTTATTATTTTAAAAATTATCCTTTAATTCAGTTTCGATAAAATAAATTTAAAGGCTTATTATTGAATTGAAATAGAATAACCGAGTTAAACCGACCGACCGACCCGAAAGAATTTATCACTTGATACAGATTTCTTAGCTATTTTTATCTTGAGTTATAGTATTATGATTTTAAATATTTACAATTGTTAAAAGATCTAACTGTTAGAATGAGATGATGTATTTATTTTTAGTATATGAGAGTCTCAAAACTGTAATGAGTTATATGTTCAATTTTATGAGATTATCTATTTTAGATATCAAATGTATAACTACTTTTATATATACTATTACATAAATTTATTAAAGATCGGTGTATCCCCCTTTAGGTTGTGACCACCTTGCTAAAAAATTACATTAATTTATTAGTTTTCAGCTATTGTGCTAGGGCTTAATAACATAAGAGGCATATAATTAAACAAGACAAACTGCAGTTCATAGGACTCTTTACAACAATGGCAAATTACAATTGAAACCCAACTTCAAAATTTAGAAATAAACTCTATGTAACATTAAGATAGGCATAGTGAAAGAAGTTGCAAAACCATCTTTTGCTATATATCTCACGGGTCACCTGTTAGTATGCTGAGCTAACTATATATAATAATAGCCCTAGTTACATATAGACAAGTACGCAATTAGAAAGATATTTATAAACTAATATCCCATTTATCAGTAGCTCTTTATTGATCTATTCATGGTACTTTACCAACATCATCTCAGGTGCAACTCATTACCTATCAAATCAAGCAGTATAAAAACATACATATATGCCTAAAAACACAGGATAGCTTTATATAAGAGGTACTACAGCCTTCTAAATTAATATCAAAAAGTCATTAGATATTAAGCCAGTCTTTTGCTTTACATCAAATTTGCATCATTAATTATATCTGGGGCTTCTGATGGCAAGAGCATATAAGGTAATGGATAGTTAATTGCAATTGAGATGATTAACCATAAATACATAATCTACCAGGTGTCACATCATACTAAAGCAAATATTGCATCAGCTGATCCAATTTAAATCTAAAAAAATAAAAATACCAAAAAACCCAAGGACAGATTAGCTTAAGCTAAGAAAGCATAAAATAAGCCCCAATGCATTCAAGGTAGCAGGGGAATGTTAGTAATTTAAATAAATAGATAATAAAAAAGTATGATAAAACTAATAGCTTTACTGATAGATCTATTAGTTGAGCATAACCTAAAGTTACATTATCAATCATTAAAAATACAGACTGAAATATAATTGTAAAATTTATTTAAGGCGCCTGGAAAACATAATCTGCATTATTTAGTAAAAATTCATAAGTTTTCAACCTATTAATGCATCAGTAGATCAGAGTAGTTTTATTGGCCCCTAATAAAAAAAGCTCTAGCCAATCTTTTGTACCTAAGTTTTTGATATAAAGGCAACTGCTTATTGGTGCCACAGATTAATTCACATACAAAGTTACTAATCTAATGTCTTTGATCCACAAGACAGGTAGCAAACAGTTAGAATGAAATTCCTCTATGAGTTTAAGGGTACTAGGTACTATGTAATGTTATGAGTATCCAACTTCTACTTTATAATTAGAGGCTTACTTCAAAAAGAAAAGACTATATAATGTTCTTAAAATAACAGTAAAAATGCTAAGTTATTGTAATATATATCTAAGACATATACAATCAATCATGTGATCATATAGTATAAATTCACATATTTTTGGGGATAACTCAATAACTAAAATTAGATGAGTATTTATAAGCATAATGAAAATAAGAAAAAGTTATAAAGAAAATCATAAACATATAAGTTAACCACATAAAGCCCCATTAATATCTTAATCAAGTAACTTTTATACAATATCAGTTATCATAGAGTCAAGTTAAGATATCAAATGTAAAATACTCTTTATAAAATTAAGAATTATTTAGCTAAATATAAGTAGTATAATAGATATATTGGGACCATCTAGTAATAAAAAAGTATAATATATATAATAAGTGAGGAATTAAATTTAAATATTATCATTTTTACTAATGCTGGGAATAATATCACTTGTAAAAGGTATAGTTAACAGACTCAATAAAGATCTAAAACTATTTTTTATCATGTCCCATGACATAATTGTGGGAATGGATTGCAAAAACAAGGAGGATCTAGACAGGGCCAAAGGCATCAAGCTGGCCACCCTCCCTGACCTGAAGCATACCCTAGAACAACAATGGGTAAAGGCCAAGTATGCCCAGGTTAGATATAGGTTTTTTGATGGAACAGTTGGTATTATATTAATGGCACTCAAGCTTACAACTTACTAATATTTTTTAAATTTTATTTGAGGTGGGCCAACCTGGGGATAATACCACACTAATTAAGGGGAATTGAAGAAATGTGAAAGGAGGATAAAACCTGGAAAACCTCCATGTGCAGTATATGATAGTGTAATGGACAGGGCTCCCAAGGCCAAGCCCGCCACTGGCCCTAAACCTACACCCCCATATATGGCTGTACCAACTCCAAATGGTCCTGTTCAGATGGATGGCCTTGCCAGGCACACCAGGATGAGGTGCGGTGCACCAGTCTCTGTCACCTCAGGCCTCCAGGCCAAGGTACATCCCTACAGCCTCTGTTGCCTCGGGGTCACCAGGCCAAGGTGTGGCCAACTGGCCTCTGTTGCCTTGGGCCACTCTGGCTCCATCCCCTCTCACCAGGGCAAGACCACTCCAAGAGGATCCCAGCATGTCCACCCCCTTCCTCTCCTCCTTATTGCACCACCATCCACACCCCCAACCTTGCTTAAATAAAATACATTAAAATATATTAAAATAAACAAGTCTAGCAAATATGGCCTTTATTGGAAGTGAACCCAGAGTCAAAATAGAATTCCAAAGTGAGGTCCATTGGGGCTGACCTCACTTTGAAATACTTTCTAAAAAGGCTAAATGAATTGTGGGTAATGAGGGGTGCAAAAGTCTCTGGAATTGATGGCATCCAGGAAACTCAGTGGCAAAATGGGGGAACTTTAGAATGAACAATCACTTAATTTGTTAATTTTAATTAATTATTCTGTTATTGACCTGAATAGGAAAACTTTACTTAGAAAAACAGAATTTCAACCATCAACATACATGAATCTCATGATTCCCAACCTTATGAGATTCATGTACAATAATCAATTATTATATTACCCCCTTGTAAATCCTGGCAAATCTGAACCCAAACTGGCAAGGTAGGCATGCAACAACCAACAACTTTTTTGATGGGAAACCTTTTTCTGCAAGCAGCTTAGGGAAATCATCCAGAAGTCCAGAGCCCCTGGATCAAATCAATGGGTTCTCTGGAGGTCTCCTGATGGGCACAAGAGGCCATCAACCGCCAGCAGTCTGGCCCACCCCCAAGCTCCCCATCCCCTTTGTTGGAAAGCCCCACAAACCAACAAAAGGGACTGATGGCCCACAGCAATGCTTGGGACATTGGCCGCAGCCATCTTGCAGGCTGGATGGTATCACAGCCTGCCAAGATAAGGTTGACTTTGGAATAATGTAACAAATGGGCTCCCAAGGCCCAGCCCGCCACCAGCCCTAAACCTACACCCCCATATATAGCTGTACCAACTCTGAATGGTCCTGTCCAGATGGATGGCCTTGCTGGGCACACTGGGCTGAGGTGCAGTGCACCAGCCTCTGTCACCTCAGGCCACTCTAGCTCCATCCCCTCTTGCCAGGGCAAGACCACTCCAAGAGGATCCTGGAGCGTCCACCCCTTCCTCTCCTCCTTATTGCACCACCATCCGCACCCCTAACCTTGCTTAAATAAAATACAATAAAAATTATATTAAAATAAACAGGTCTAGCAAATATGGCCTTTATTGGATGTGAACCTGGAGTCATAATAGAGTTCCAAAGTGAGGTCCATTGGGGCTGACCTCACTTTGAAATACTTCCTAAAAAGGCTAAATGAATTGTGGGTAATGAGGGGCGCATAAACCTCCAGAATTGATGGCATCCAGGCAACTCAGTGGCAAAATGGAGGAACCTCAGAACAAACAGCCACATAATTATTAATTTTAATAAATTATTCCATTATTGACCTGAATAGGAAAATTCTACTAGGAATATCGGAATTGCAACAATCAACATACACAAATCTCATAATTCCCAACTTTATAAGATTCATGTATGATTGTCAATCATTACAGATAGGCCAGGAACTCCATGGACCACTTTGCTATTTGCTATCTCAGTTTAGGGCATTGGTGCACAACGCCAACACAGTCATAATTGTCCCCTACCAAAGTTCATCTACTGGGATTGAACTTGGGGAGGCAGTGGTAGAGGGTCAATATTCTACCACTGGGGTATCCTCCCCCTCAAGTTTACAACTTATTAATAAACAAAGATTAGTTGTTACAAATGGGCAGAAAATAGGAAAATGAGTCCCTTTCTGTATATAATATTTCCTAATTTGGTGATATTTAATTGAAATCTCAAACCTGAGTTTGAGCTTACTTGAGGTAAGGTATTACTTGCAATGGTAAGTTGATCTGATCGAACAGATTCATTTCAATACCTCAGCATATTGACAATGGCCTACTCCCCTGATTCCTTATATTTTTCTTGGCCAACATCTGTGCTAGTCATTTTCAGTTTACTAAAACCATATTTTTTCTTTAATAAAGATATATCTTCTGTTTGATATTACTGTAGACCTCCTTGAGAAGATCTTGAACCATGTAGGTATTTAAATTGTCATTTTTATGTGAAATAATAGTAGGGAAGAATTGTACTGATAAGGCTGAGAGTGAAGAGGCTAAGGTGATCAAGCTAGTGAACATATCTGATCTGAAAGACACCCTGGACCAACACTGGGTAAGGGAAAAATATACCAAAGTTGGTTCTGGGGTGTGAATGATGGATATAGGAGCATTACATCCTTATCTCTGTGGTGAACCAATTATTTTTTGAATTATGATGGGACATTACATCTGTTAGGAAAATGGGACTTTAAGTCACATTTAGTTTACCATATTGCCAAATCCAGCAAAATCCAATTGCAATCAAATACCCAAGTGTGAGCTTACTCAAGCTATAGCACCACAAAGGATGTTATGTTTTTATTAGTTGGATTGAGCATAGTGCCTCACCTAATGGAAATGATACCCCAAGTCTTAATATAGTATTTTATTAACTTTCTTTGTTGTTCAACTTTGTTTTTATAAAACTATGTTGGGTATAACTTTTAAATGGTCCCTTTGTCTGACCTCTTTGCAGACTTCCTGGAGGAGGTCTCTAACACTATGGTTATTTCATTTTGTCTAAACTAGATTTGGTTTTTGTTTATACCTATGGAAAGCCTGAAACCCTTCAAATTGAGGCGCCCAAGAACCCTGGTACTAATCTGCACTTAGTTATGGACTCCCCCATGAGGTCCAACCAAGTTCTCACATTATTAGTATATTTGTGATTTATGCAATTATTTACACTTTCTCCTTGGGTATCCTGTTTTTCAGCACCTTCTATGGTGCCCTCTTTTTTGCTGTTAGTGGCTTGTTCCCCAATTGTGTGGCTGTGCATTCTGAACCACCTCTCATGTAATGAGTAATTTACAGATACTCTTGACATTAGTCAAACAACTCTATTACTATACATGCTTGAAAATTATCCATGTAGGGCTCTTTTTTTTAGTACTAGATGGTCCCAACCCAAGGGGGGATTCATCGATGTTTATTGAATTACGCCTGGGCTCCTAAGAGCCTGAGGCGAGGGAAGGGGAGGGAGGAGGCATCGAGAAAGGGAGGGGGTTTGCGCGCCAGAGCCGTGCTGCAGTGACAACTGAGCGGGGGAGGGTTGGCGACATAGTGCAGACCTTCAGGGCCATCTCAAAGTGTACCTGAAAGTGGGTGATCATGTGTGGAAGGGTCCACACCTGCTGGTCAAAGGCAGCACGAAGGAAGGAGTTATGGATGGTCCAGATGGCTGTGGCATAGGCGAGAACACGGAGGGGTCGGTGGCAACCAGGCAATGTCTGCTCAAACATGAGGTCTTGCACAGGGTGTCCAGACCAGGGCTGAGCATGGAGGAGCGCGCGGGCCTTTGGCCAAAATGCGGCGACACCTGGACAGGTGAAAAAACGATGGAGGTGGGAGTCAATAGGCTCCACACAGCGGGGGCAGCTTTGGTGCTGGAAGGTAGGGCCAGTCCGGTTCCCTGTCCTGTATGAACAGTGGAGCACTCTCCATAAGGTGTTGGACACCTTTGCTGACAGGATGGGGTGATAGACGTCCTTCCACAATTCCTTAAGGTCAAATCTCACGGAGGGAGGGAGGAGCTCAAGGAGTCTTGGGCGGATGGGAGGACGATCTTGGGGGTTGAGGCGAGTTGTGACAACTTGTCCATTGTGCACAACTTCATGGCGACGTGGGCTGAGGCCAGGGCCTTCCCTTCTGTATGGGAAGGCATGGTGGATCCGCGCGCCTACTCGTTTCAGGGCAAGGAGAGCCTGGTTCCAGTAGGGGGATGAGGATGGTTTTAGGCGATGGCCTAGGTTGTTTGTGAGCCACTCCCCTAATGAGGTCAGAGATGCTCTAGGAAGACCCAGAGCTGCTGACACTGACTGGCGGAGGGCGGGCGCCCATTGGGGCATGGGGGTCGCGTCCCAGCAGACAATCGGCCATAGGAACTTCAGGAAGATTGTGGTGGCGTGGGATTGCGTGTCCAGAAGCCCTAGGCCCCCTTCATTGCAGGGTCAAGCAATGGTTGAGAGGGCTATTGGTGGATGGTTTGAGCCCCAGATCCAACAGCGGAGGAGTACATTGAGCCGCGTATAAAAGGCATCTGTGAATGGGCAGACGTGCGCTAGGAACCAGACTTTGGAGAGGAGGAACACATTGGCCATCAGAGCTCGACCCTGGGGGGTGATGTGCCGCCGGTTCCAGCTGGCAATCCTGGAGTTAACTGCTGCAAGGAGCAAGTCCTCATTGTCTTTTAGCGCAACTCCTTGTTGGTTGGTGAGAACGCCCAGGTGAAGGAAGGTACCGCGCTCAGGTTCAATACCAAATGGTGGGGGGAAGGTGGGGGAGCCGACCTGTACAACTGTTGTCTTGGAGGTGTTGACCATGGCGTTGGACGCCTTGGTGTACCTCTCAATGGTCACAGCAGCGAGGGCAACATCCCCAGGGCAGCCAAATGCAATGGCAGTGTCATCTGCAAATGCCATGGTGCGTGTGGGGGCTTTACCTGGGACCAGAATCCCTGTTAGCTTGTCCTGTAAGGAGGCCAAGAGGGGGTCAAGGGTGATGTTAAAAAGGATAGGGCTCAGGGGGTCCCCTTGCCGGAGACCTTGTCCAACTGGTACTGCCACTGTAAAACCCATTGGCGCCAGGACTCTGGTGTGGAGCTGGTCATAGAGCGATGATATCCAGCGCCTAGCTGCGGGTGGGAGATGGAAGCGGGCCAGGGAAGCATCAATATACTTCCAGGCTACCCGATCATATGCTTTCTCCATATCCAGAAGAGCCACAAAGCCATTCACCTTACGAGAGTTAGCAGTCAAAGTCACGTGAAGGTCATTATAGTTGTCCCATAACGACCTCCCCGGAATAAAACCGTACTGGGATGGGGAGAGGCGAGGTGACACCCATTTGGTGATGCGGTTGGCCAGAAGCTTCGTGAAGAGCTTGTGGTCTGTGTTGATCAACGCTATGGGGCGCCAGTTCGCCAGGTTCTCACGGTCTGACTTCTTGTGAATGAGGGTCGTGATTGAGCCTCTGGAGTCGGGGAGGACCTCGCCATTCACCAAGAGTGCAGCGAAGAGGTCGCGGAGGGTTCTGGCTATCACTGCAGGTTCCAGAAGGTACACCTCAAAGGGTATTCCATCTGGGCCTGGGGCTTTAAGCCGTGGGGATTTCAGAAGGGTTTCCATCACCTCCTGGATGGAAATAGGCGCCAGTAGAGCCTCATCAGCCCGTGGGTCAATGGGCGGCTCTGGAGCCCGCCACAGGAAGTCTTGGATGTCCGATGGGTCCACCTGGGTGGCATGGAAGAGGCTGGAGTAAAAGCGGTGTAGTTCCTGCGTGATTTCCTCCTTATCTGAAGTGGTTGTAGTGCCAATCTTCAGTGCAGTAATATCCTGCGCTGTTGACCGGGCTTTCTGTTTCTGAAAGAAGAAGCGGGTGGGGCGTTCCCATTGAGCATAGTAACGAGATGTTATAAAGTTTGCTACCCGTTCTTCCTGCAGTGTGAGCTCCAAGCGGAGTGCTTCCTGCGCCGCTTCCCAGTCTTCCAACCATCTGGGAGAGGGAGAAGGCTGGCAGTTTCGCTCTAGATGTCTGATTCTGGCTTCCGCCCTTTTGACTCTGGCGCGAGCTGCAGTCATCTGGGCTTTGGCACAGTTGTAAGCAACGCGGGTGATGCCCTCCTTGGTCACCGCCCATCTAGCCTTGTGGTCAAGCAGGTGGGGTGGGGGGAGGTGAGAGTCTCCCGGATGGTCATAGACAGCTTCTCCTTAGTGAAGGGTTTGTTGAGAAGAGCTGGGGCAACCCTAGGCCAGAACCTACGCGACGGTCTAAGTGTGGTGGTGAGGACAACGGTGAGTGACCTGTGATCACTCAGATGGTTGTCACGAGAGATGGGAGAGGAGACGCGGCCAATTAGCAGGGGGCCAATCAGTGCCATATCTATGCGTGACGCTGACTGGAAAGCTCCTCCATCATACTGGATCCTAGTCATGCAACCTAGGCCAGACGCGGAGGGTGGAAGCGCATCTATAAAGCCACTCAGGCGAAGGAAATCCTGGAGGCGACTTGATCCAGGGCGTTCCTTTGCTGCAGGGGGTAAGAGTCACGGACGCGACTTATGGTTGTGTTGAAATCTCCTAAGAGAACTGTATTCCGTGGGAGATTGAGTTGGAGGAGCTCTTCCAAGAGCCGATTTTGCTCCTGACCTGCATTAGGCAGGTAGATGCTTGCAGCGAAGAAGGAGAAGTCAGGAGTGGTGAGTTTGGCCAGTATGAGGCGGCCACCTAGATATTGTGAAAAAGAATGGGTTTTAACCTGGGGATTCAAAACAATAAGGGCGGCATGGTTTGTCCAGAAGGAGTTGCCTCCAAACTGTTCATTCCATGCAGATTGTTCGTGGGGGAGGATATGGGGCTCCTGGACAGCAGCGATGTCAATTTGTGCTGACCTGAAGTTTCGGAGAAGGCGGGCTCTCCGTTAAAGTCCCGCAACCCATTTGCGTTGATGGATTGCAGGGCCAGGGTGCTGCCATGGGGACTCATAGCTGTTCCCCTCCATGTCCTGGGGGGTTGCCAGCGCTTAAACCTGCTGCTGTGAGGCGGCTAGTTTTGAGTCCTTTAGCTTGACTATTAGCTGCAATCCGTGAGGAGCGTCGAGGGTTCTGAGGGGAAGGAGAGGGTGGGGGGGCGGAGGACCCAGTAAGCCAGCCTAGGATGCTGCCCCCGCTCCGTTGCAGGGGAAGGACCTGAGGGTGCTCAATGGTGACCTCCGCGGTGTCCCCATTTGATGAGTCTGAGTCCATATTCACTTCCTCCAACACTGCAAAGGATCCGCGCGAAATGGACTGTGGGGTTGGGGTAGGACTCTTTGAGGTGGCACTTCTACTGCAGGCCGCGAGTTGCCAGTCCATGCTGGTGGGCATAGCTCCATTGGGAGCTGAGGGCTGATGCGATAAATTGCTGGTGGGGGTTGGTGGGGGTGCCGCGGAGCCCTGAGTGGGGATGGCTGACGAGGGGCACCCTGTGGGAGATGCCTTGCGCTTGGTGAGAGAGAGTTGACTCTGGGAGATTGGAGGGGGTGCCCATTGGAAGGGGGGCATGAGCGCGAAGGTATCCCACACCAATAGTGGGGTTAGCTGTTTCAACTGCTAGGCGTAAGGCCTCAGGGGACAGGTCTTGAACGGGAACCCATTGTGTGGGTTGTGGAATTGCTGCTGCAGCCATGTGGGATCGTTTTTGGCCTGGTTTAGGCCCCTGGGTGGTGGCTAAGAGGGCTTGTTTTCGAGCTGTGCAGCCACTATACAAGTGTCCAAGGGCGTTACACCATGAACACCGGGGGCGCGCCTGATCAGGGTCGACAAAAAAGATCTCAGGGCATGCCCCAACTACCGCCACACGAGGAATAACCTCAATGTTACGGGATACAGTGGGGGAGGGGATGAATGACGCCCTAGCAGTGCGAGCTCTTTGAGTGGGAGCATAGTAAGAGGGGACGCTAAAGTCCACTGAAAGAACAGACCCAAACTCCATTAAACCACGATGGAGTGCCAGTTTAAGAGACTCAGGATCAACAGTCGTTGGTAGGTTGGAAAAAGTAACCCATGAAATTTTCTCCAGGTGAGAGCGTGTGCGGGAGATGCGAAGAGATCCGCGTGGAATAATGACCTGGAGGGTGGCAGCATGGTCAGCAAGGGCAGCTTCAGTGAAGCCCACATCGATGTAGTGGCCCTCCACTGATTCATGGATGGTGGTGTTAATAAGGAATGTCTCCGCAATCGCTGCAAAGTATGAGAAGTAATCCTCTGTATAGAATTCAACAGGGTTATGCCCATAATAAAGGCGAATTGCGTGGGAGAGGGTTGAGCGAGGTAGAGCTTTTTGCGCTCTAGTTTCGGCCCATTTCTTCTTAACATCGGCAATAAACGCCACTTCACGGGGATCAGCTTTGGGTAGCGTTGGTGCCAGAGGTTTTGCCACGCCCCAGTGGCTCCTTTGGTACGTTTGTGTTTGCTTTGGGCTGCAATTGCAGGTTGAGTGTGAGCTGGTGGTTTGGACAAGTTTGCGGAGTTCCCTTGTTTCTGGAATGTTACAGCAGTTGCTGGCGTCATATTAAATTGAAAGGCGGTTTGTTGGGCCTCGCTAAATTGGGGAGGCCCATCCAGATTGGAATTAACTCCAGCCAGTTGGGAGGAGGGAGATGTTTCATCACCATCCCAATCTATTTGGGTAAATTCAGCCCGAGTATTTGCTGTGATTTCGTGGGCAAAACTCACTGGCTGATTGGTGAATTGGTCGTTTTCAGCATATTGAGATAAAGTGCTGACTTGAGAAGTGCCGATTATGGGGTTTAAATGGGACGGGTGAGATTGGAACTGGTGTGAAGTTCCAAAATCTGAACCATTTAAATCCCCATTGGGAAGAGTAGATTGTCCCAATTTGGTGCTTAGTGAACCAGAATGTGCGGCTAATCCAACCTTACATCCGAGGGTTTGGGGCCAGGTGATTGTTGGGCCTCACTAAATTGGGGAGTCCCATCCAGATTGGAATTAACTCCAGCCAATTGGGAGGAGGGAGATGTTTCATCACCATCCCAATCTATTTGGGTAAATTCAGCCAGAGTGTTTGCTGTGATTTCATGGGCAAAACTCATTGGCTGATTAGTGAATTGGTCGTTTTCAGCATATTGCGATAAAGTGCCGACTTGAGAAGTGCCAATTATGGGGTTTAAATGGGACGGGTGAGATTGGAACTGGTGTGAAGTTCCAAAATCCGAACCATTTGAATCCTCATTGGGAAGAGTAGATTGTCCCAATTTGGTGCTTAGTGAACCAGAATGTGCGGCTAATCCAACCTTACATCTGAGGATTTGGGGGCCAGGTAGCTGGGTATCGCCCCTCATGGAGGGAGCCAGAAACACGGCGTCAGCAATAATAGATGGGGCTGAATTAGCTGACACAATGGGGGAGGTGAATGTCTGGATGGGCTGAGTTGCATTCAACTGAGCAGACGCCATTAAAACAGCGTGGGTGATGGCCTCCTTGGTTGGAGGGGGCCCAGCGGGTTGGTGGGAGGCAGCACACACAGAGCTGTTAGGCGTGCAGGTTGCAGAAGTGCGATCAGGTGAACTGGCGCTAGTTGGAGTAGCTCCAGGTTGGGGGTGGTGCCTGCTTTCATGGCTGCTGCTTGAGAGCGGGTGATTCTGGTTGACCCTGAGGTGGGTAACCGAGGGTTGCTTCGTTTGGGGGTGGTGCTGGCTCGTTTGGCATAGCCTGCGGGTTCTTTTGCGGGGTTTCCCGCCATATTTGCTAATAGTTTTCGTAAATCTCTTTAGTGGAGCTAAATTTCAGGCTGAATTGATTTTCGAAAAGTGATGCTTAGCAGAAAGAGATTCCATGTAGGGCTTTTTCTGAGCATTAACTGGGTGTACTGACCATTTTTCACAGTCTCTATGCTGCTCGCCACTTTGTTTTCATTTGGTTTAATAGTAGTGCGTCTTGGTGTGTTTTTTCCATGTCCAACTGGAAAGTTACCACCCTTCCAATTTGTACCTGGTAGTCTCAGCCCTTTGCATTCCTGTTGGTGAGATTCCAAAACTTACCCCAGAAATTTATTCTGAAATCCAACAGGAACTTGCTTCCATTGCTTTGTAAGCTTCTCTTAATAAAAAGTTAAACCATTCCTATCTTATCTCTCAGGAAGAGGATTTGCTGTATCACTGTCCCCTGGTGTAGCTGACTGGGCTTTCTCAGTGTTATGAGCACAGTCATTGTTATGGAAATAAAAGGAAGGTTTGGAATGTTTCCTGGAGGAGCGTCATCTGGATGTGTTATCCTTCCAAACCTTCTTTGAGTTCTTTTCTCTGAATCAGACTGGACGCCCTTTGAATGTATATTTAATAAGATTTTGTGACTGGGACAGACCCCACCTATGTCTGATGTAGTTAAAACGTCATTTCTTCAACCAACATTGGATAATTCTGTAAGGAACGCCACAGATGTCAGTCTTCCCTACCAACTTCAATCATCTGATTTAAGCACTCTGAGGTGATTTTTCTGCCTCAACCAGAAAGAGCCAAAGTAATTTGGCTGTCATTGTTTCACTCAGGGAGGCCCCTATAAATACTGGCCCCAAAAACTCATGCAAGCCTTTAGGATGGGAGGAGTCTTATACTACCATTATTAAGTTCTGAAGAAACTTGAGGGTGGGCAGGGTCAAGCCCCAAGTCTTTATTGAATGCTTCAGTCAATTTAGCTGTGATGATTTCATCCTCAGAGGATCATACAAGCATGGCTCCCAAAACATTAAATTCTTCTTTGAATGGGACAGGGCTATATACTAATTCTCCCTTTGTTTTGGATAATTCAAGGGTTTGGATGAGTCCCACCAACAATCTAAATTAAATAAGTCATCTGATATGGTTTCCCCTCCAAAGCTCTTTCCTGGAGAAACAGTCAAACCATTAAATTAGGCCTAGCTTTGATGGTATTGGATAGCGATGATCAGTGGTCTATCAGATTAGGTATGGTGTTGTTGATGCCCAAAAACGCGTTTTTTAACAAAGGTCATATAAATTCACACAATCCTATTATAAGCTTTTTTGAGTCCAGCTTAAAGCTTATTTCTTTGTACTATATCATCCCTGAAAACCCGCTCTTTACCTCCACTATGATTTGCAAGTCTTAGAAGAAGGAAAAGAAATTAATTCTAAAACTTTCAGTTAAGTATGATATAGTTGAAGATACTTGTAAGTCTTGAGAAACAACCCCTGTGACTTCATTGAGAAGAATTCCCTTTTTGTACTAAGAAGGGGAGAAAGCTGACAGATGTACCTCTCGTCACTTTGGAAAATATAGCCCATGTGATAAATGAGAGGTAGGTGACAGTATATCACTTGAAGATTGCATCGTTTCCCTCCATGTCAACCACCCATGAGCTAAGCAGAAAATTCAGGGTGTATGGGGAAGTAGTGTAGCCAGGGGCCATCGCCAGCAGAGAGTTGGAATCAATTCTTTCCCTCAAAAGGTTGTCTTTGGAAGTTCAAGTTCCTCCAATATATTTTAAAATTAAAATATGCCAAGAATAAATTGAGAATATTAGTTTTAGATTTAAAATCCTAACCATTGTGCCCCTTCATCACCTGCAATTGTGAGACCATCCAAATTAGTATGGGCACAACAAACCTCTGTCCAACTCAATGGGATCAGCCATATATAGCCTGGCCATGGGAGCACCCAGTTGCCCACTAGACAAAGAAACACTAATCCACCTAACAAAATTGTGTCAGGAGGGAAAAGTTAATGGCAAAATTTGAGCGTGAGTCAGCTGGCCAGGCTGAGAGCAATCCAGCACTGTAAGAATTTATAATGTTGATCTGACATAATCAAAATAATACAATTATATCCACCAGTGAATGCAATCTTTCAGTTTCTTAATTTTTTTGTGAGCTTAAAAGGAAGTGGACCCTGACAGGTTCCACTGTCACTCTGTTTTTCCTTTTCCAACCTTTTAGTTCCAGTAAAACAATATTAGAATTCTAATTTTAATTGTGAGTTTCAGCAGTCTATTGGACAATCTATAACTAGGATTGCCAGGTATATAAATCTCTGGCTGGTTCTCACAGCTTCTTTCCTAATATTTCATTCATCAATATGGATGGCTGTACCAGAGGTATTCTACCTGATAATCTGGGTAACATCTCACCTGGAGTTACAGGTCAGTCTTATTATTATCAGTACGCTCTATTAAAATACTGTTGGGTATGTGCCTTCAGTGGTGAGGGTGGCCAACTGTTGGGATTTTTACTCATATTCCCAGCCGTCTAGATTACCAGGGATTTTTAAAAGATAATCTCCTAAGCGAGGTGAATTAGATACTGGTTGATCCTGATTTTGGGGTGACTATGTTTGTGGGGTTTTAGGTTATTTGCCTAGTCTGATCTAATGGGCATCAATCCAGATGAATGCTTAAGATCTCATCAGGCAGAATTGCCGATGAAATAGGGGCATCTGATAGTTGATTAACTATCAGGTGTACTGATTGGGATTGGGCAGGTTTCATCAATGACCAATTAGAAATTTAAGGAGTAAGTTGCAAGGCAAGTGATGCCGCCTGCAACTAGCAAATCAATCAGTTGGTTTGTGACCTGCCTAAATGGGTAACAAGTCCCATTACCTAAGCAGGTCGCTTGCTAAATATGGTTGGTTCACTTGGATTGAGAGGAAAATATTAGGGACACATTTTTTGACTCTTTTCATTTAGGTCTTGAGGATGTCCAATGATGGAATCCTAGCCAGGATGGGGAATACCATCACTGCTGAGATGAGGATGGGTGATTCAATGGCAATAGTTGCCGTTTCACTGAGGCATCAACCAAGGGTTAGGCGCCAAATCCACCACTATAAATTCCCTAGAATTCACTAATAAAATAATTATAATTTGCCAGATCATAATTTACCATATCACAAATTATCACATAATTTTTATTAGAGTTTAGATTAGTAAACTTAAGCAGAATCCATTTTTTCTATTCTTTCTCAGGGATATTATTGCTGTGTGCAATTTTTGGAACCCTTTAGGATAAAGAGTAAGGATCTGAGCGGGGATCCAGAGAAGAAGCCGAATCTAATTGGGGATTGCTGCTGATTGTGTGTCAAAGCCAGAGAAATCATAAACAGGGATATAAGAGTAGATTTTTTCAGGTGATACGAGGGAACAAATCCTTATTCAAGACATATAAGTATTTTGAGAGGAAATACTGGCTGAGCGTTGGACTGAAATCTAATACTTTCATTCAACTATGGATAATAGTTGCCATATTATTATCAAGCGATTATATTAACTACTATACAATGCGGAGAAATGCACATAACCCAAACCTGTGCAAGTAATATATTTATAGGGGTTATTGGCCAATAAGAGTCAGGAAACCTATAAATTTTATAAAGTGGTGCTCACTGCAGGGGTGTAGTTGAGTAAAAGAGATTAGAACGTGATGTCATATGAAGATGTTTTTATTATGGCAATAAGTTACTAAGGAGAGTAACATTAATGAAGACAGAACGTGAAGTGGATTGCATTTAATTGCATTCAACTAGCTCAGAAGTGAAGCTCCTAGTGAAGCGAATTGGGGATACTTAAGTTTTGAGAAATGGACTTGCAGCCTAGATATGGAACTTTCTAGTGCTGCAAGAAAATCTGTTTTACCTGACATCTACCTGAGATGAAGAGGAACAGCAGGGCCAACTTGGGTTGAAATTGGGTCCACTTGAAATAGTCCTGAGGAGTGAGTGTTTAGATGAGACACTAGATGAGACATTGGACGAGATGGAAAGCAACCAATTAAGAGAATTGGATTGCCATACCAATGAAGATATGAAGTCAAAACAGGAAATGATTGATCCAAGATAGTGGAGAGAATTGTTTGACTCAATAACATTCAGTGATAAGAAATTGCTGGAGACAAGGTCATCAATCCAAGATGATATGGATGAATCTAATGAGGCCATATCAATCTGTATGATAAAGGATCGTTTCCAGATCTACCATGGATTTATTTCTAATATTGGATGGCCATGAAGGCCAAAAATCGTTTTTAGGAGAAAAGTAGTTATACAATCAAACAAAACTGTTGACTAATGTAATACAAAGCTGCAACCATCAGTTGCCAAAATATGAGATGAGATTAGGACCTGTTAGACGAATAAATAATTGGAATTGAAGGCCCAATGAATGAAAATATTCAAGAGTATTGCCAAAGTCAGCAAGTGTAGCCTATAAGTGAAGAGACAGCGCTGCAGTTCATATAGTGAAGCATGTCAATACCTAAAAATTGGAAGTATTGGACCTAAGAGAAAATAGTTGCAATGTTCTTAGAGGACCTCTGAACCATCAAATGGTTATGTCCTGAGATTTTGATCAAGTCCTAAAAGAGGACTACTGAACCAAATAGATGGTTAAATCTTAAGAGGATAATATTTTAACGCATGATAACTGGTAGGTCAGAGTATACCTAGGAACCAGTTTGGATGAAGGGTTTAGAAGGACCTCTGAACACAATTGTAGGATAAAAGTCCCATTGCAAAAGAAAATTATAAAAAATATATAAAAGATATAAAATATCTAATATCAATTTTTATGGGTCATGATTTTTAGACCTAGGAAGCAATGAAAAATCCTGACATCTGAACTGAGGAAATTTCCACAATTTTGGGACCCTCAATGAGATGGGATTACCAGCCAGGGTAGCCTAGAGTATCAACCTATTGGTTGATTGAGAGAAACTTGCTGATCTGATAGAAGGACAACAAGAGGAGGTGCTCAAAATTGTTTGAAAATATTGTGAATTATTTACCCAGGACAACCACAATTTGGGATGCGCAATAAATTTGATCCATAAGGTTGTACTGGGGAAAATTTGCCAATCAGGATGAGGCCAATTCAACAGTTGAAGGCAGCCAAAGTGGTAGTGGAATAAGAAATCAGCAAACTAGTGAAGCATAGGCTTCTAGTTCCATTGTTGAGTCCCTGGGAGAGTCTGATTCTTATTGTGAAGAATAAGTATGGCACTAATAAGGTGGTAATCAATTACTGGAAGCTGAATAAGATTAGGAAAAAAGTATTCATATCCTCTTACCAAGAATCAATGATGTGCTAGATCAATTGAGAGAAGCGAAGTATTTCTACATGATGGATCTGATATCAGTATATTGGCAAATCAATTTGCCAAGAGAAGACCAAGAAAAATGTGCAATTATTACTGCGCAGGGGCTATATCAACCAACAAGAATGCCCCAGGGTCAATG